>BQNB010018821.1:38835-63076 GCA_026074375.1 Tanacetum coccineum | reverse complement strand
GCTAATGTTAGTGCTCCTACTGGTGGGGTTTCAAGTCCAAACGCTGCTGTGAATAACTCGAATATGGAGGACACACCTGTTAGTGAAAAACATAATCGATGTCGATGCATCTTTACAAATGTAACAAGTTGACTGAATTTGTGTGTGATGTGTAAGATCAAAACGCTTCTAAAGTCAAGTTTATGTTGTCTTTATTCTAGCTACGTACACAATTTTCATTTAATTTTCACACTAAACGACCGCAACGGTTCATGCATGTTCTTGTTTTTCCATCTTGTATTCTTGTGAGCTATCATCAAGTCGTCAATCCTCATGAATTTGATCCGATCCATTCCATTTCATTCTTGTCTCACTCGTGATCGAAAAATAAATGTTATTTGAATTTACATCCATATTGATGATACGCTGCGCGCATGTGTTACAAAACGAGTTAAAAAAGATGTAGTTCATGATACGTATAAATTAATGAGTATTTTGTACCGTCCATTTATTTCCTGTCGATGTAATTTTTATCTTAAAATTCGAATTCATATGTGTGAAACGAGATTGATCTTTTCGGTTAAACAAGTTGTCAAAGCTTGATATTATCTATACACAATTGTCGTCGCCAGCTAGCCCCAATAAATCAAAATAACAGTTTTTAGAACAAACATCACATTCCTAAGTAAATGTAAACGACTAAACGTAACCAATGTTTCTTGACGGAAAGGTGAACCAGATCCATAAGATCTACATATTATGTGGTTCGCCTGTTGATGAATACTCATAAGTACAAGTTAACTGGGGAAGGCCGATATAAACCCCAACATGATTTTTTCCATCCCTATTCACAGGTTTGTGAATGATCTGAAATCACTATGAACACAATACAATATACTCTAATAAAAAAAATGCCTGATATTTGATTTAGTATGCCATGTAACTTTCAACTTTACCTTTCCACGTATATCAGGTTTACTTGGGTGCAGTTTGCCTGCCATCTGGAATTGCATAGAGAACAATTGGTTTCGAAGGCTCGGTGAAAGGAACATCACATATGAAATAGCCTTTTCTCTCCAGCAGAAATACGTCTCCACGCTTCAAATTTTTCATATTTGCATCCCCGAATGCTGCAATTTACTTCTTACTATCTGTGTTTGGCACGTCAATGAATTCCGGAACTTGGTCCTCAACTTTATCCCTCAATTTGTCCTTAATTTTGTCCAGCTGCAACAGGAAACAGATTATAAAACTCCTTCCAAAAATACATATACAAAAGGACATATCTTCAACAAGAGCTAGATGTTCAAAATGGGTAGTTCGGGAAATGGGTTCGGGTTGAAGCGGATGACTTTCTAGTATGTGTTAGGTTGACCATATAAAAAAGTTTATTAATCCGTATTTATGTATCCGTTACTGATCTCTATATAAACAATAATGATCTAATTAAAGCTAAGATTTAGAAACTAAATAAGTAGAAGTCGCACTTTCAACCTATTAAGTTTGAGGAGTCAAGTTATTTTGCATACCACTTTTCTCCCACATAGTGAGGGACAGATCTGAGCCGTTAATTACATAGTATTTCCCATGATAAAAAACACGGAGGGACCATTATTGCTAAATTTTAAAACATGACAGAGAGACTAAAAATATAAATATGTAAATCACCCCAACTACCCTCTTTTCTCATCATAAAAACATACACATTAGATACATTCTCTTTCTATACATCAAACCCTAACCAAAAAATATGTCCAAATTAACCGTGCAAATCACGAAATAAACACAAAAATGAATCAATGAACTAATAAATCAACCGATCCGAAAAAAACGGTTCAAAACGAACAGATTCATAACGCTGATATTCTTGAATTTATTGTGATATTCTTGATTTTTCTTTATGTTTTTATGATATTTGTGAATAATTTTTTGATTTTATTCATTCAAGTTGCTTATTGATCGATTGTTGTCATAATAATCTAATTTTTACTGTTATAAGTGATTATTAGTGTATTTCTGATAATTTATGATGTTGTGATAATGTGATTGTGCAAGTTAGATTTATAAAAAATTATGGTAGATTTATGTGTTTAATTAATAGATTTCGCATGTTTAGATAGTTTTGATTGGTGATATATCTAAGTTATATAGAACGAAAGGCGACAATGCCTCCCTTTGTTAATGGATATAGATTTGTGTGTTTAATGGATAGATTGTTCAAGTTTATATAGGTTTAGCGGAAATATTATGATATAGTTGTTTCTGTGATTGTTGACTAGTAGTATATCAAGTGAGATAAAGACATTAGTTAGTTTTGCATAACTTTAATTTTAATTTTTCAAATCATAACTAAAATTCATAAGTTGAATAAGAGATTGTTGTTATTTTCTGTGAATTATCACAAGTGATGATACATTAAGATAATGCTAGTGAGAATACTAGTGATAGAAGTGGCCAAAAAGGAAAAAACATTTAAAACGTGTTGGAAATGGTGTATCGGAAGTTGCTGGTAACTGTAGTGCATATAGTGTAGGGAGTCGGATTAAATTTTTGGTGGTCTTAGCGGAAAATGAGGGTGAATATGTAATTATTACAATTAAGCTGCAAAAGTACGTGTCGAAAGGCTTATATAAAGGGCTTATTTGAGCTCAAATAACATATGAGCGTAATCTTGTTGGTGATGCCCAACCACTTTTTAAAGTCCATAAGGTCTTCAAATAAGAAAATACAAACACCCCCTTAGCCAGCCCTTGTTATTGCCAGAAGTTAATTGCATGAATTTGTTTATTTTACTAGACGTTTAGCATTTTGCATATTGTGATAACCTAGTTTTTAGTTTTATTTAACAGTAGCTTCTCTAAAAAAATGAATTCAGTTCATATTAAGTGTATTCTTTCAACATAGAAAGTCTCTAATAACATGACCCTAACTGAAAAAAGTTGACGTGCTACAAGGTAACAAATTAACATGACACTTGACGTGTTAGCTTCAACCAAGTTAAGTTTTTTTTCTAATGCGCTACTAGTGTCGTGCTAGGATGGTGTCTTTCTAGAGAGTGTATATGGTACTGAACATATTTTTATAAGTTATTAAGTTTTTGAACTCTTGAATTGTTTATTTGGTAATCCAATATCTAAGTTGCCTTATGATGAAACAACTATTAGTCTTCGAAAAGGCTTACAGTCTGTTTAGCTATTAAAATTAAAGTTTGCTTTTGTTTATAGTGTTGCTTTCAAGGTTGTGAAAGCTTATTGATTTTTTTTATAGTTTTGAATGTTCTGGCGGCTGTAAACTTGAAGATTGTCTTCCTTCTTTTGTTGGCATTTGAAGTAGCAATTCTTATCAACAATGTCAGGTTAGAAACTTGTTAGTAACTATATGACATACATAATATTGTTTCTCCTTTCTCTTGTTTGCGTAATGCGATATAATTTGTTTATATTATGTCACTTATTTATTTGAGGAATTAAAAGAGCAATGTTGGTGTAATTTTGTATGTTAAAAAACTTTCAGTCGAGGAGTAAACATGTTCGCTTTTCTAGTAGTTGGAGCCTATTTTCGAATGCTTCATTTGTTATATTTTTTAGAGCTTTATGACCCCAAATCAAAACTAAAGCTTTGTCATCCACTAGACTCTTCTTTTCGTCCCATTGACATCTTCTGTAAGAAGGTAAAGCTTAAAAAAGCTTTCTCCTAAATATACCTTGAATTTGTAAGAAATCTTAAGTGCTAGTTGGTGGAACTAAAAAGAGGGTATTAGTACATTTTAGATTATTAATGACTATGAGGACACTGCTTCTTGAATTATTTGAGTGACTCTAATGATTTTAATAACCACTTCCAATTCTTTATAATGTTATCTTGCATTTGCAATCTGTTTCATGTTTGTTATCTTGTTTTATATAGTTGAATCTCTAATGTTCTCTTACACTTTAGTCCATACACTTTAGTCCATAGTTGACTATTGTATAAGATTTTTAAATTGCAGATTGTATTGGTTACTAAAAGATGGTGAAGTTATGATATTATATGCAAATATAGATAAAGTGATAAATCGAGTGGGTGTTTATTGGCGCTTGTCTTGGACCAGTAACACAACCTTTATTTTTTTATGGCTAAGCAGCTATTAGAGAAACATAATGTGTAATGATTTGTGTATCTAGAGTCATCATCGGCTAACCCAGCTTACTTTTAGTTGTGATGCTTGTTACAGATTGGTAAGAGCAAGATCCTGAACCATTTTTGGGTGCAGTAGAATCTGGATTGTGGACTGTCACTTGAATATGAATATTTTGATTAGCAAGTGATTGAATAAAATTTTGTAAAGTATTTTGCTGCACGGGTTTTGTGGTGTTCCAGCAAATGGATCAAGTCGTTACACATGTGTCCTGGATCATCAATGCTTTGGTTTGAATGTTAGACTAATCATGTCCCAAATCAAGTGAAGGTGTTGTGATATCAATAACAGTTAAGGTCCTTGGTTGCCACTATTATGATGAATGTAATATGAAAATGGTGATGTTTAAAGATGTTATTTGAATATTTGGATTAAATACTCTAGTTTGATGTTGGATTTTTTGGATAAATTCGATTTGCATTTTGATTTGACAAAAACTTTTGTGATTTGAATGCTAAATTTCTTTAATGGGTCTATTTAATTTGAGTTATCCATTTTATTCATTATCTCCTTTTTAGTTATTTTAGATGCAGGATTAAATAGATTCGAGCTTTAATGAGTGGAACTATTTGTATTTTTGTGATAAAACAGTGACCATTTTGCCGACTACATTTTAATGACGGATTTCTGACAGATTTTTTCTAGTCGATTTTCTGGCAGAAAGTTACCGATAGTTTTCCGATGGGAAAGTTATCGACTCATTTTTGACCCATTTTCTCATTCGGTGTTTGCAACGGATTTTCGACTGATTGTAATTACCGACCAGAATTCACCGACGACCTATTTCCATCTAATATCACTTGTGATATTTTATAAACATAGGTAATGTCTAATATTACTTTGTGATATTTCGTCTAATATCACTTGTGATATTTCATAAACAAACAAGTATGTTTTTTAACCTTTAATATCAACATTTCATTCATTTCTAATATTTCTAAAACACATAGGTGATAATATATAAAAAAATATACAAAGCAATGAAATATCACTAATGATACTAAAAGGTTAAAAGGTATACTTGTTTGTTTCTGAATTATCACAAGTAATATTAGACATTAATTATGTTTATGAAATATCAAAAGTAATATTAGACATGTCATATAATAAAGTTTAACTAATAAACATTGTAATCTATCACAAGTGATATTCCCGTTTTCGCACGCTTTCGCCCGTTTTCGCACGCTTTCTCCCATTTTCGCACGCTTTCTCCTGTTTCTGCACGCTTTCATCTGCTTTCGCGCGTTTTTGTCTGTTTTCGCACGTTTTCTTACGATTTCACACGTTTTCGTCTGTTTTGTACGTTTTTGTCTGTTTTCGCATGTTTTCACACGTTTTCTTTCGTTTTCGCACGTTTTCTTTTGTTTTCGCACGTTTTCGTCTGTTTCCATACGTTTTCGTCCGTTTTCATACGTTTTTGTCCGTTTTTGGTCGTTTTCAGAGGTACCCATCCGTTTTCATATGTTTTAGTCCGTTATCTTACGTTTTCGTTTGTTTTGTATGTTTTTGTCTGTTTTCGCACATTTCTGTCTATTTTCGTTCGTTTTCGCATGTTTTTGTCCATTTTCGGCCATTTTCAAACGGTTTCTTCTGTTTTCATACGTTATCAATCACTGATATTATACCAAAAACCATAAAACCCCTAACCACTAAACTCTATACCAAAAACCCTAAACCCCTAACCACTAGGTATAATATCACAAGTGGTATGTACATAAACCTTAAAATCTATAACAAAAACCCTAAACCCTTAACCACTAAACCATATACCAAAAACCATAAACCCCTAACTACTAGATATAATATCACAAGTGATATATACATAAACTATAAAATCTATACTAGAATCCCTAAACCTATAACCACTAAACCCTATACCAAAAATTCTAAACCTCTAACTATAACACCCAGTGTTTTCAGGTCATATTACGATCCCAATTATTTCATTTTCCTTTATTTATTGGGTTTTGCGTGTTTACTTCCATTTAAACCTCATTACTTAAATCGTGTAGGCACAAAAAGTCAACGTTTAGCTAGAAACGTCACTAGGTATAATATCACTAATCCCCTAAACCCCTAACCACTAGGTATAATATCACCTAACAACTAAATCGTATACCAAAAACCCTAAACCCCTAATCATTAAACCTTATACCAAAAACCCTAAACACCTAACCACTAAACCTTATACCAAAAAACCCTAAACCCATAACCACATACCAAAAACCCTAAACCCCTAACCACTAAACCCTATACCAAAAACCCTAAACTCCTAACCAATAGATATAATATCACAAGTGATATATACATAAACTTTAAAATCTGTACTAAAAGCCATATACCCCTAACCACTAAACCCTATACCAAAAACTCTAAACCCATAACCGCTAGGTATAATATCATAAGTGATATATACATAAAATTTGAAACCTATACCAAAAACCCTAAAACCACTAAAGCCTGTACCAAAAACCCTAAACCCTAAACCCTAAACCCTAAACCCTAAACCCTAAACCCTAAACCATAAACCAAAAACCCTAAACCCTAAAACCCCAAACTCCTAACCACTAAAACCTATACTAAAAACCCTAAACCCCTAACCATTAAAACCTATACCTAAAAAAACCCCTAACTACTAAAACCTATACCAAAAACACTAAACCCCTAACCATTAAAACCTATACCAAAACCCTAAACCCTAACCACTAAAACCTATACCAAAAACAGTTAACCCCTAACCACTAAAACCTATACCAAAAACCCTAAACCCTAACCACTAAAACCTATACCAAAAACCCTAACCTCTAACCACTACAATCTATACCAAAAACCCTAAACCCAAACCACTAAAACCTATACCAAAAACCCTAAACACCTAACCACTAAAACCTATACCAAAAACACTAAACCAATAACCACTAAACCATAAACCCTAAACCTTAAAAACACTAAACCTAATAAAACCTATAGCAAAAACCCTAAACCTTAAACCCCTAACCATTAAACCCTATACCAAAAACCATAAACCCCTAACCACTAGGTATAATATCACAAGTGATATATACATAAACTTTAAAATCTATACCAAAAACCCTAAACCCCTAACCACTAGGTATAATATCACAAGTGATATATACATAAACTTTAAAATCTATACCAAAGACCCTAAACCCTTAACCACTAAACCCTATACCAAAAACCTTAAACCTTTAACCACTAGGTATAAAATCACTAGTGATATATACATAAAATTTAAAATCTATAACAAAAACTATAAACCCTTAACAACTATTCCTTATACTAAAAACACTAAACCCCTAACCACTATGTATAATATCACAAGTGATATATGCATAAATTTCAAAATCAATACCAAAAACCCTAAACCCTTAACCACTAAACCCTATACTAAAAACCCTAAACCCCTAACAACTAATCCCTATACCAAAACCCTAAGCCCCTATCCACGAAACCCTATTCCAAAAACCCTAAACCCTAACCACTAGGTATAATATCACAAATGATATATACAGAAACTTTAAATGTATACCAAAATCCCTAAACCCCTAAACACTAAACCTTATACCAAAAACTCTAAACCCCTAACCACTTGGTATGATATCATAAGTGATATATACATAAACTTTAAAAACTATACCAAAAACCCTAAACCGCTAACCAGTAAACCCTATACCAAAACCCCTAACCCCTAACCACTAGGTATAATATCACAAGTGATATATACATAAAATTTCTTTATCATATGTGATATTCTAAGACTATTTAAAAACAACATGAGCCTTCAGACTTGCCAAATCTGCTTTTGTAACCTTTATTAACTAAGATTTATATACGGCTTAACATTGATTACCCATGAGATTGTAATATCATTGGTGTTAAATATAACATTTATCAACTAAGATTCACTTGTGGGTTAACACTGATTACCTTTAAAATTGTAATATCATCGATGAAAATATAACATTTATCAACTAAGATTCACTTGTGGGTTAACACTGATTACCTTTAAAATTGTAATATCATCGATGAAAATATAACATTTATCAACTATGATTCACCCGTGGCTTAACAACATGACATTGTAATATCACAATGATAAATAAAGGTAAACCTTTATTAACTAAGATTCACCCGTGTCTTAACACTTATTTCCATCGACATTGTAATATCACCAGTGATAAATAAATAATAATAAATTCTCATGTGATAAAGTAATATAATGTGACACTAGTTATGGTATCTCATATTATGATTAATATGCGTCATGGAGGGTAATTTGAGACATTGGAAAGCTTAGATTAGAAGTTTAATATATGGTTTGTAGTTGTAAAAATAAAAGTTGCATATGTTCATAGTTCCCTATTGGATTATAACAAAAAGGGGGAAGATGTTACACAGATGATATGATTTGCAACTTATTAAGTGTGGTGGCATGAAGATCTCATGTTAAGGGGAAGATTGTTTTATTTATGGAAGATCAAGATGTTTGTTCTGTCATCATCAAATAGGGGAAGATTGTTGGGAATTATATTGATTTGATGATACAAAACAATGAAACAAGAATGAAACAAAAGAAAAACAAAAGGACCAAAGTCGTCAAGATTGGAATTCTACAAAAGATAAAGGATTCTAAAAGATTTAGTCAAAGATATGAAGATAAAGATTAGGAAGATTTAGTTTCCTAATATAATTAGTTTTCCTTGTAAGTCTAGATTAGACTATATATATAAAGAGATCCCTAGACATAGTTTTTGAGTGTGCAAGTGCAAAAGTATGATTGTGTATGCACCTAAAACATCTGTGCACAAAAAGATGTAGACGTCTAGAGTATGTGGTTTAGCCTTAAGGTCAATGTGTTCTTAATCCTGTTACAATTAGGTAACCGTTCTATATTGATCAAATAGAATTGGGGCTTGTATGTGAATACAATATCTTGTTTAATAACATTGATTCTTTGTTTAAATTCCGCTGTGCTATATCAATTTTGTTATCATAATCCTAGATAAGCCTAGATCAAACTCCACACGACTTCCAGACCACTATATATATAGACGACCCTAAACTCAGTTTTAGGCATGCAAGTGAATCCCTAAACCACCAAGTCGACCAAGAAACGATCAGAAGAGCATAAAAGGTCAGAAAAGAGCCTCAAGATCATAGGAAAACTCTTGTAATCTTCGCGCAACTGAATACGCTTTTGATTGAGGTTTCTTTATTTTAATCGTTCATAAATCAAACCGTGTGTATTTTTACAATGACTATTGGATGATACCTTTATGTATCACCCATGTTTATGAAGATATAATGTTTGGTTTGTTTATCTTGATTTCTTAATTTATCGTTGATTTATTGATTATGTTTATCGCATGATACTTGTTTATGTGCTTAAGTATGCGACTTATCATTCAACTGGGTCTAGTCCTACATATTTAATACGCTCCAACTTCGGTGTTGTTTGGGCGTATGCTAAGAGTCCAGGATAGATCTCCATATAGTGATGCGAATAGGTGGAACAAATAAGATCACTAATAACGTCCTGCTTGCCTCGATTAAACTGGTTGTACCATAGTAGGTAGTGGCTTAGTACTAACTAATAACGTTCTGATTATTGGTATATTTTGGATTGTGGACTACCATCTATTATAAATCACCGTTAAGCAGTAAGTGGGTAAAGTCTCGATAAGCTAGGGTTAGTATGAGATATACGGTGTTGTCTTCTAGATGAATTATAATCAATATATAAGGATGCTTTATGCGGATGCGTATAATTGTGACAAAATTAGCTTGTCTAGGTCTTAGGAAGAAGTACCGCCTAAGTCTAGGAATGATATGCCCATCGAGATAAGACAATCATTGCACTATTAAACAAACCTACGTTTTATTAGATTATTCATGGTTGATACGTTTTCCTTACATTAGTTCTCGATTGCTTCTCTATCGTTTGCTTGTCTTCTTGTGTGTGTTTATTGTTTTACTTGTCATCAAAACCTTAGGTTAGATACAAAAAACCGTACCAGTCTCTTTGGCTGAAACCCCTATTTTTACATTAGTTTTAGGTTTAACTTAGATAACTAAAATACTGTTAAAATTAGGAATTAACGCTCTCGCTCTTGGTGATCGACACCCTACTTACCACGAAACTACCACTCACCGGGTACACTACCCGTTAAGGTGTTGTTTTTAGGTATAGTCAGCATAAAATAAATAGTAAAACTTGATACATAAAATAACACCTACACAATGACACATCACATTCCTAGCTGCCTCATCAGTTAACACCTTAGCTTTTTGAATAACATTCTGGATTGTAGGTGGCTCAGTTGCTGCCACCATTTTACGAATATGTGGAGCAAGGCCATAGATGTACCTTTCTATCCTTTTGGTCTCAGGGGTAACCAAGTGAGGGACTAGCCTAGCAAGCTTATGGAATCGATCAGTGTAAACTGCATGAGCAGCTCAAACCATGGCGTGATTCCAGAATTTCATTTCCAATATCTACATTTCTTTGCTTGGACAATACTCTTCTTTCATCAATGCCTTAAAATCTTCCCAGGTTATGCCAACTACGGCATCCCGACCTCTAGTCTAGACCTAGGAGTTCCACCATGTCAATGCCTTATCGAATAGCGAACTGGCAGAGTACTTGACCTTCTGGTTGTCTCCACAACCCCTGATATCTTATATTGCTTCCATTTTCTTGACCTAACAGGTGTAAGCTACCGCGTCACCCTTACCATCAAATTCCTTTGGCTTGCACGCCATGAACTCCTTGTATGAACACCCACTCTGACCGTTGCTCATGTTAACATTCCTAACATCTTCATGGATGCTATCGTTGGCGGCGTTGTCATTTCGGCTTCCATTTATCCCTTGATTGCTGATGTGATCACCTACTTGAGCGACGATAATAGGAAGCGGGCCTTGCAACTGCTGAGCGATGATGGTGGAAAAGTCAGGGACTTCGTCGACACCTCCATTCGCTCCGTTACCTTGGCCAACTTGATCTCCAGTTCTTCCACCTCCTCTACCATTCTGTCCACCCATCCTTCCACCTCGTAGTGCAGCAGTTCATCGATCAACATTACATGTTGTCATCGTTGGAGCCATTATCTACATGAAGGAGGATACATGTGACATTAGGTAGGAGGGGAATTTTGTATATAGACGACCCTAATATACTATTGTTCGAATCGCGGCCTAAATTGTCAACACCGATTTGAGTGAGCAGGATCACCAAGTACACATGGGTGTGATGCATCTATAATTATGTTGGCCACCGTATTTATATATGCATCCTTTCCCAATTATACTCAACACCAGACTCACATAGTCCAGTGATTGACTTATCTAACACGATTGACGATAGACGATAATTACGCGCAAAGACGGGTAAAGTGATTTAAATGTTTAGTACTATTACCATTAGATTGAAATTTTAACACATTAAATAAAGTTACTATTGTTATAGAAGGAGAGGGAATGCGGCCTGAGCATTGCAAAGGGCTTATTTATTTTTGGTTTATTACAGAATTCGGTTAACTCCTCGCAAGGTATCCGATTATAATACTACCCTCTGGTCGCACCCGGTTCCTTACATGCCCTTTTAATA
This sequence comes from Tanacetum coccineum, assembly GCA_026074375.1. Classification (NCBI taxonomy): domain Eukaryota; kingdom Viridiplantae; phylum Streptophyta; class Magnoliopsida; order Asterales; family Asteraceae; genus Tanacetum; species Tanacetum coccineum. Next base: position 51,290 of record BQNB010018821.1, on the reverse strand, counting down.
ATGTAGGAATACTGAACCACAAGACTTAAATTCTCCTACAATGTGAGATACGAGGTGAATATTACATCAAAGAATGAATGTGGAAAATACATCACTAGTTTATAGAGCGTGAGGATAATATCACTTTGCCGTGAGTCCACCACTTCAGGATCAATCACTTTTGAATGAATCATGTTAAAAAAGAAGCAAAGTTTTATTATTGTATGTCAGACGTTGTTTGGCAATAATTCGTGAATATCAATAGGAATTATATGTGTCATGAACACATAACAATCGCGTGACTTCATACTAATGTGCGGTTGTTGTAACACAAAAGTTTTACAACTCCCTAGGCAGTGTACCTAACCGTTGTAGTGTAGTATAGGCAAGACTCGAGGGTTGTTATCGTTCTCTAGCGGAATAGCGTGTGAAGGTTCGAATAAAATGTAACTAAGGTCTAGGGGTTAAAAGAAGATTATTTTGTGTTTTTATATTTTTTTAGAAAGTAGGTAAAATCTCTGGTTTGAAAGGGAGTTTTGTTTTAAGCTAATTAAACTAATAAACTAACTTAAATCTAAATTAAGTATGTGAAAACTCGTATAGGTAAACAATCGTTTTTAATTAATCATGCACTACTCTTTAATTTGCTCCTCCTATTTCTATTACCTGCCACCCTTGTGATGTAGTGTGTAAGTATTTCCTAATTCATGAACGAATTAAACGAACCCGACATCTATGCAATATTTCGTTAAGGCAACACACAAGTAAGGTAGTATGAAGACTATTACAAGGCCCTAAGATTAAATTACACGAATTCAAAGACATAAAAGGCGATCAGCCATATTAGTGCAAGGTAGTATGAAGATTATTGCGATGGAATACTTTCTACACAATAACGTTTCCCTAGACGTCTTTGTAAGCAACTAAGAAGCTAGTTTTCTAGAGCCTAATGTGCAAACTCATCAACAAGAATCAATATTAAAAGGAGTTACAAATCAAGTTTAATGCAATCATAAGCAAACACTAATAGATCTAGCCTAACATGTTACAAGAAAGTAAATAACAACAATTAATCAGATAACACATAGACATATTGAAATATTAAAGGATAAAGAACTTCACTTGATTAAAACATGGAGTTAAGGTTGATACAAGAGGTTTTTGAAACCCTAAAATTGACCTAAAACCTAATAATATTTAAACTGAGTATGACTCTCGAATCTCATAAGTTCTACACTTTAAAACCATAAAACTGAATTTGTATATATAGAAAAACAATCGCGAAGACGTCGCTTTATAATTGCGACGCCGTCGCTCCGCCGAATCTTCTAGGGTTTGGTTAAGTCGGTTACGTTCTGACGCCGTCTCAAATATCCTGACGCCGTCGCTTGGTCGTCTTGACGTCATCGCAAGAAATTGCGATGCCGTCTCCACGGTCTGTATGGATTTTCTTCATTGACTTTGGTATAGAGTTGTAATCTCGTCTGTTTCTTCCCAAAATGAGCCCAAGTCACGTGTATTTCCTTAAAATGTCATCCAAGTGCTAAAAACACAAAAGGAAACGATTAAGCACGTATTTTGAGCATATTTGCATGATTTAGGGGGTTAACTGACCCCGAAAAAGTGTATAAAATGATACCTCATCACATACCAACCAATTTACAGTATTGAATAGACATCAATTCTTAATGTTCGCATAATATCTTAAAGGGGCCTTAGTACCATGTAAGCATTCACAAAATTGTGTTTTTTCAGCTTTTGACATAGTATAGCACATAGGTCGAAGATATGTGCCCCTCTGCTCTTTTTCTTCGGGTGCAAGTTGTAATCGAATACCCATTTCAACCATGTCTTTTCAAGCATTAACCTCATCTTTTGTTTTCCCGAGAGTATTTAACAATAAGCCTATCAAGCTATCATATGCGTTTTTTTATATGCTTAACATCTAGGCAATGTTAGACTTCTAATCCTCCTAGTAAGGTAATTCTAAAATTATTAACTTTTTTCCACTTTACTTTTTGGATTCGACTATATTTTGATTTACCAAATATGATGTCCTGTTTGATCTTGGGAAAGTGCATCTTTTGTGTCAAATCGTGTCCTTACCAAGGTTGTAAAAATCGCTATGCGCTAGTTGAGCTCCGAGACACCGCCTAACGATTAATCGGTTAGGCGGTGATTATTCAAGGATTAATTGGATTGGATTTTTAATATATAAATCTATAACTTTGTTGAAATTCTATATATAACATGAACAAAATACTTTAAGGTTCAAAGTTTAAATGGTTCAATTAACTTTCAGAAATCAATTTTCGAATTCAATTAGTGTCATTAACATCCAATGGAAATTAGAAAAACGAGCATACCTTCATAGATTGTGTTAAATCACTGCTTGAGGTGCATTTGAATAGATGTGTCGACGTGTTTTGTGAAAAAATAGGTTGTATATTAAAATAAAAACCTCAAATTTAATTTTTGTAAAAAGCTGCCCGCGTTAAACGAGTTGGTTGATTTAACCTGTTTTAGACCAATTTGGCCGACTTATGCCTGATTTGGCCGATTTTTATCCGATTAATCGGTATGTTGACGGATTTTTTACAAATCCGGTTAATAAGGCCGATTAATTATAAACCGGGCGGTTAATCCCCGCCTAACGCCTATGCGCCGATTAATCGGCCGCCTAGACCGATTTTTACTACACTGGTCCTTACCCTTCCATACTTCGTCGTCCCGTCAAACTCCCTTTTTTCTTTTTACGATACGGGTGATTTCTAACAAGTGATCTTCGATGCCCCATGAAAAAAGTTTTTTTTGCAATTACTTAACCACCTTGAAGATGTTTGGTCTTAACAAATAGGACACACAAATTTACCTATTGTACTATACCTTAAAAGATTGTTGTATGATGGAAAATCACTTATGGTGCAATAAATCATCACTCGCAATGTGAATTTCTCGTGTTTATATGCATCATATACATGAACGCCCTTATCCCCTAAAAAATTCAGGTCATCAATCAACAAAGCCCAAATAAACATTTATGTCATTACGAGGTTGGTTTGGAACTTCAGTTAAAAATGATATCATGATGTATTTACGTTTCATGCATAACCACGATGAAAGATTATAGACGCAAAAAAGAATCGGCCAAGTAATTTGGTTACTATTCATGTTTCCGAACAAACTAATTTCGTCCGAACTAAGACCAAACCGTATATTTCTAATATCGCCACCAAATTCATCATATTATTAATCTTTATCCAATTAGGTAAATCAGCCACATGTCTTGATTTTCCATCATTTTTCGTTCATCGAAATGCCGACCCATCAATTTTGCATCTCTCTCGTTCGCAAATAATCGTTTCAGCCTTGGTATGATGGGCAAATGCCATAATAATTTTGAGGGGGCAATATTTCATTTCATTCTCATTTGTTTTTGTTTCACTTTTATACCTCGATTTCTTACAAATAGGGCAATCTGTGTATACTTGCATACTTATTTCTATATAATATACAATCATTCAGACACACATGTATTTCGACTTCTAAGCTCAACATAACAAAAGAATCTTCGAGAAACATTTCTTGAAAAGCCTCTAATAGGTCTATGAAACTTGTATCCGTCCATGTATGTTTTGCTTTTATGCCAAACAACTTCAAAACAAGAAAGAAAGGAAAATTTTGTGCAACTGCATACAATGGTTTTTGTAAGTCCTCAAGCTTTGTAATTTTTGTTGATCATTGTCACCAATCGTATCATCCACATTATCAGACATCTCATTTGAATTTTCGCAGTCAACATTAATGTACCAATCACCGTTTTCATTATCAATAGATGTACAAACCGACGTGCTGTTATCAACTAATAATTCAACGTGTTTTGACCAACATGTGTAGTTTTGCACAAAATCACGTATAATCAAATAATACCCAATATATTTGATATCTTTAAGTCTTACAAAGTTTTTGTAATCTATACAAGGACAATAAATATCAGCACATCTACTATTCACCCGATTATTCTCAATAAATATAAGAAAACTTACACACCATTCAAATAAGTTGGATTAGAACATCGAGTATCATGCATCCATTTAATACGATTCATCTGAAATTAGAAAATAACAACAATAAAATGAATGTATCATACGAATAATAAAAATAAAGGTGGTCATATGTTGTGTCCTCATATGTATGCACGTTTTATTTAGCACATATGCAAATGTAACAATTATATTATGGGGATAGCTTGTCTACAATTTTTGTAGCCAATTGGCTACAATCCTTTTCCAAAATACATAAAAATGATTCAAGGATCCGCAAACAGGATTCATGGACCCACAAAAATGACACAGGGACCCACAGTTGTAGCATAAAATTGTAACCAATTGCCTACACTAAATTGTAGCTAATATATTCTCTTATATTATATAATAAACTATTCTTCAAGCTATGTTTAAGGTAATGCCTACATATTTTCTTCAGGCAAACTAGGCAAGAAACCATTGTAGCTTAACTGATTAAGGTATGTTTTCTTGAAAGGTCGATCGGGCCAAGCAAAGGGAAATGAATTTTTTCAATTGTAGCCAAAGAATTAAAGGTTGGGCAAGATATGGGGCAATTCCATATATACCCAAAACAAAAAGCATAATTTCATATTTCTCTAATACATGCTTTAAGAGCATTGTACATATGCATTGAAAACTTGTCATTTGGGTATATATGGAATTATGCTTTTTGTTTTGGGTATATATGGAATTATCCCGGCAAGATATATAAGCGTTTATAATGAAGTTCATTTTCGCCACTATTTTTTCACACACTATCAAATCAAATACATAACCATAATTTTTATCTAGTAAATGGCTATATTAAAACTGATTTTCTTTTATTCTTTTATAAACTGTCTTTAAACTACCTTTTTATACTTTTTATAAATGACTATGATATGTTAGCAACAGAATTCTATCTATGCAACAAATGACTAGCATTCTAACTCTAAGAAATGTATACAGTTTATATCGCTTTGCAGTTAACTCATTCGTCAATTTACATATATATGTAATATACAGCCAAAGGTAAACATTCACACATAAATAAATAGGGATATTAGGGTGTGTTTGTTATAGCACTTTTTAATTGGGTTTTAGCTTGACGTGACACTAATAATTAGTTATTTGGTTGGCTTTTTAGGATTATAATTTAAGTTTAACTACCAAATATATGACACTAGTTTCAAGGCTCGAGTGTTGGGCGGGGAGCTTTAAAATATTATTGAAAGAAACACTTATATTTTAATAGTTGTTCGTTATAGTATTTGATTGTTCCAATTATTGTGTATCATTAGGTAAGTAAGTTATGGTTGATGTAATATAAACAAATAAGTGTAATTAGCAAGAGAGTTTATAAGATAATATTGTGAAACATTGATGTAATATAAACAAATAAATTGTTATGAGATAACGTATTAAAAGAAAAACTAATGAATAGTATTTACGAAAATATAATCATTACAAAAAGGCTAATGAAAAATAATTAAACTCAAAGTTGATGAAAGACTTTTTTAAAAACAACGTTGGTTGTGTAATTGCAATAATTGTCATTTTTATTACAACATAACACCTTTAGACCTTTCTTGCTCTTTACTCTTGATATAGCCACATAGAGTTAAAATGTATATAAATTCAACTTATAGAATAGTTAATCGAACCTTGGAAAAAAGGATGTCATAAGTTAACATAAAGCATAAAAATCCTTCGATAATTGTTAAAGCATACGTACACTTAATAAATGATAAAAGTAGTAGTAAAGTGCTCGATAAATTGATAAATGATAAACAATTTCAGTAAGCAAGCCCTAAACAGCCCCTTTATAGACTAAATTTCAAGAAGAGGTCTAGACAGTCCCTTCCTACAATTTCGATAAAGAAATTCCTAAAACAATCCCTAACATGATTTTGTGGCTAAATATTGAGACTCAATCATATCACAAACTTATACGATAGACTATGTTAAGGACATAACTTGTATCTAATTTACTTAACCTCTTTCTTCTTGATAAATGGACATGACCAAAATTTCCCTTTCTTAGTGGCTTCCTGCTGTCAAATTCACCAAATGGACACCTCTTTTTTAGCCTTTGAAACTTTGAAGAAACCTTTAAACAACATAAGAAATAAAAAAACAAATAGATAAGTAAATTACGCAAATCTCACGTTTTCACCAAAATAAAGTAATATAATATCCTAAAAAGGGGAAATTTCACCTCAAGAAACTACAACGGTTTTTAATAAGTACATGAGGGTTATTTTCCGCAGCAATTACTCGGTACACCATCAACAACATAAATGAAAGACGCAGAATCCAAGTCTTCTTCAGAGTGGTAGATAGAAAAGAGTCCACAACCAATACAATACTAAAGCTCAATGTCCCGGAAGAGATTGTATCCGTTATGCTAAATTTCACTAAAAAAGAGCAGTCGAGTTGGTATGAGAAAAATATATCGAAAGAAACCTCAGTCAACCCAATAAAATGGTAATGTTAAAAAATTAGTGAAATAGTTGATGCACAATACAATACTAAAGCTCAAATTTGTGTGTCAAAATGACAGCTTAACAAATATGCAGTACGTATGGCATGGCACATTTTTAGTTCAGATTACATATTGAAGATCAAAGTTATTGCTACATGCAACACAAAGAGTTTATGTACCTCAAACGTCCATGGACAGGTTTAGAGGCATCGACGACGACTTTTGCACCATGCACATATCCTCTTGATCCGAACTCTAGCAGCTTAAGGCAGACCCTTGTTCACTAATTCAGTCACAAACTCTATTTTACCAAAAGAAAACATAGATCAAAATTAAAACGACAAACACTTGAATCTCCTTTGTTGCTCAATTCCACGTTTAGCTTTGACCCGACTTTGTAAATCATTCATCACTTTCAAAACATCTCCAACAATCCGGGTGCGCAGTGCAACATCTCCAACATGCTCCATTACGTTAAGAAGTCATCATGAACCACAAATGTTTCCTTAACTTATTAAACAAAATCAAACCACCTTCATCAAAGGCGATATGTTAAAATGTGACGTGTATTCCGGATAAGTCATTACTCCGTTACCGACCGTTAACATATCCGGAATTGCAAGAAACTCAAAATTAGAAATAAATATTTCAGCATGGATGAACTTATGATTACTCTAAAATATATGACTTGTGCAAAAGTAAGAAAATATGATTGGTTTTGGTAAAGATGTGGACCCCATATTTTCCACTCTCTCTGTCTCTCATCATTTTATATTATAAAAATAATAAAATTTAATACAAATATTTTCACTAATTATCAAAATATTTTTATTAATTAAATAAATTTTCTTCTCTTAACTCTAATGTTTTGAAACCCGTTTCGACTCGCCAAGTTTAAGGTGACCCGGGTCAACCAGTTCTCATGACCCGGCCAGGTTTTGGTTTTTTCATTTTTTTTACAAATAAAGTAAGTTTTTATATATATATTTGTGACGTAATTTTATTTATTACATGTTATATTTGATAGTAAATCGTTTTTATGCTTAATATAAGGTATATTCATGATTTATATATACTAGCAGGGTACTCGCGCGTTGCAGCGGCGGGTACCCTGTAATTAAAGTTTAGACGCCAACAAAACAAAAAGGAACTGATTAACCGATGAATAAAACACTGGTTCGAGCAGGCGACGGGTTTTCCGGCGAGTTGGCGGGTTCCGACGGGTTTTCCGGCGTTCCGACGGGTTGTCCAACGGGTTGACCCAAGTAGCATTTAATGAGCGGTTAATGAGGAAGTGCTGCCTTTTAATTAAATTACATAATTACGAAAAAAAACAATCCATAAAATAGTTTGGCCCACTTACTGATTTGTTTGAACAGTTTATCTACAAAGTGGTGTGCAGAAAAACCGAAAATACCGAAAAAACAAAACACCGAAACATCACCGAGCCGAAAACTTCTGAATCGAACAAATAACCGAACCGAACCGAACTTCAAATTCGGTTCTTGTGTTGGATATGGGTTTGGCAGTCTGAACCGAAAACCGAAATATTTTTATATAAAAAAAGATAAATAAAATTGTATCATAATATAAAAAAACACTTTTTATACTTGAAATAATTTTTTTTCTAAATATCTATGCTTTTTTTTAAATTATTCGGGTAATTCGGGCTATTCGGGTCAGCCCGAAAACCGAACCGAATTCAAATACGGTTTTCGGTTCGGTTCGCTTGAATTCTAGTTTGGTTTGATTCGGTTTTCGAGTTGATAAAAAAAAAATTAACCCAACTAATCGAACGAGAAAAATATCCCGATAACCGAACCAATCAACACCCCTACTACAAACCCAGTTCCAAAAAAGGTGTTCCAAATAATCATTTCTATCGTAAAATATTTTGGGCCAACTTTTTGATTTTTTGGAACGCTCCACCTATAAACCGTTCCAAATAATGCGTTTCAAATAATACTTTGTGTGGTAGAGATTATTTATTAGAATCCAAGTATTGCATTTTGAGTTTCCATCAAATCCAATGTACGAGCGGCCTCAACTTAGCAGACCACTCTAATTGGACCCTAATGGTTGTTTACATTACAGTTTTTGTTGTTATACATTCTATTTGATTGTTTTCACCAGAAGGCTACATTACATTTGTCGTGTTTTTTTTCCAAGAACCAGTGGGAAAATAATCTAATTACTCCGTAGTAATTACTATTTGCATATTGCGTTGTTCTACTCTTTTGTTTCTTGCATTTTACCATTTATGTAAGCTGATTTCAATTCACAGTAGAGTTAGTTTGGCCATGCATGTGCTTAAAGCAAATAATGTAGTTGGCCGGTCTCAGTAACAATTTTCTAAAGTTCTAACAATTTAAGAATATTCAAATCAAAATGGTTTTTATTTTCCATAAACTGGTACAAATACAGAACATGATTCCTTTCAATCTAATCATAATAACAATAATAGAAAGCACAAAAACGAAATGTAACCATGAGAGCCTTCACATCTAAGCTCTTTCTATACGTATGTAAGAAGATCAGAAGATCCATAACTTAACAAAAATCAAGAGAAACCACATATCTTGATTAACTTAGGCACACTTAAAACCACTTGGGACTTTCTTGCCACAGGCATTAAGAAGCAAGCTAAGAGAGACAGGCACGTTAAGGTTGATACCCAAAACATTAGCTTTAATGGCAGTGCATAGGCAAACTGCGGCCTCAGTGTCAGCAAGGCCTTGGATAAGGGTGCAACATGGCTTAACTGGTGGAGAACCAACTACGACTCCAACCAACCCGCCAAGCAAATTTGCACACACCCCTAGTTTCAAGATGTCTTTAGGGCAAGTAGCCGGCTTTGGTGTTGGTGTTGGTTTTGGTGTTGTTGGTGTTGGTTTTGGTGTTGGTTTGGGTTTTGGCTTGGGGGTCATAGGAGTTTCACACGTACAACCACCACTAACTGTGGCAAAAAAGAGAAGATTGAGAGCTAGAAAGAAAGCTAGTGAAGCATTGCTCTGTGAAGCCATCTTTAAGTGAGCAACTTAAAATTAGCTTCTTATGAGTAGGTGAAGAGTGAATATGGAATAAGGGGTTTTGAGGGTTTATATAGGTGCAGAAGGGTGATAGAAAAGGTTAAATTATGCATGCACGTCGATATGTAGATGGCAATTGGCCATGTTATTTAATAATTGAGTAATCTATCTTATCAATCTATACAGTAGAATAGATAGTTTAACATATGTTTCAATTCACCACTTTAACAATTTATAAAAGTGAAAAACATAGATATTTTTGTTTACCAAAAAAGGCAAAGACACAAACATTCTTATAAATATAAACATGAAGATACAAATAAGCTCCAAAAAAGTGCAGACGCAACCGTTATGGGGACAATAATTGCGCAAGAAAGTAATCCAGAAAGTTTGTGGCTGCTGTTTTTAAATTGTAGGAGCTAACCTTTAATATTGACTGAGCTACATGGATAATTTTTGCAATTTATTTAGAACTATATCTTAGATATTACGAGATCGTTAGTAGTTTTTTACCTTTCCTTGATTTAAAGTAAATAAGTACTTCGTAAATTGACATTCAGTAATATCTCGAATTGCATGAAGACGGACATCATGATTACAAGAAGGAAAAAAACAATGCAAGATCGTACATATGATGTGCTCTTCATGTTTGTATGATCCTTCACATTAAATTTGAGAATTGAGAAGCACAAAATACTCCTGCAAAAAATATACGAGATATTATTGCCTCTTATTATGTCACAACATTTTGTTGGTGAAGATAGTGGATAGCGTAAGAATCCTTCCCTTGTGTTATCTTTTACCAATTAATTTTCAAATACATCAATTATATGTCTAATTTTAAGTGTAAGTTTTAAACATATAAATCATTTTTCATAAAATTTATATTAATTCCATACTTTAAATTTTATCCATTCCATCTTATTAACCCTCTATTTCACAATTTAAATAATTTGCATGAATGTAATTTAGAGACTCTAACATTTCCCTTTAAAATTTTCTCATACTAGGGGTATCTTTAGTGAAATAAGCGATGACGGTTAGCAGTAACATAGCACTTAGTACTAAGGAATAATAGTTAGTAGTGATTGTTTGTTTCACTAAGAAGTGTCTAGTAATGTGGTTATAATTATAAAAAGGTGCATTAAAACAAAACAAAAATGTTAAATACTAAATGCTTGATAAATGAACATTTATAAAAGTAGCATTTAAACAAACTAAAAATGTTAAATGTTTGTTGCAAAAAAAGCTTTAATGTTCAAATGCTAAATGCATAATGCTCAAAAATGCTATAAAAAGTTTTTTGCCAAACATAATAATATTAAACTTTTATAAAATAATTTTTTTTGCTAATAATATTAATTCTAGCGGCAATAGAAGCGATACATCTTTTATTATAAATTTGAGATGGAATTGAATTATAAAATTAAAGTTGCATACACACTGTATTTCCTTATTAGCTCCTAAATATTACTCCTTCCATCTTAAAATTATTGTCCTCCGACAAAAAACAGACAGTTTAAGAAAAGTGCATTTATTACTGCTTTCTCTTTCTTACTTTTTGACAGAATGACAGTTTTACCCTTAGCTAATTAATTAAAATTTTCATTAAAGTTAGTAATAATATCAAACTTCCCTAAGGGTGAAAATGTGCCCGAGTGCTAGTTGAAAAGATCGAGATCGAATCGTAAAAGCTCGATCGGAGCACGTGCCTACGAGCTCGAGCCCGAGCTCGAGCATAAATTTAAGCTCATTTATTAAACGAGCCCGAGCTTTGTATACAAAGCTCGGCTAGGCTCGCGAGCCTAAACTAGCTCTAGTAAACCAGCTCAGAAAAATAAACGAGCTTTATATAAACGAGCTCGAATAAGTAAGTTTAAGAAGAGAAGCTTTATTTTTTATAAGTGCATTACAAACGAGCCGAGCCCGAGCTGAGCTCGAGCTTTATATATCAACACGAGTCGTCCATCCTTATAAATTTGATCCGATCCATTCGATTTGATTCTTATCTCACTCATGATCTGAAAAAAAGCGTTATTTGAATTTACATTCATATTGATGATACGTTGCATGTGTTACAAAACGAGTAGAAAAAGATGTAGTTCATGATACGTATAAATTTTTGAGTATGTTGTACCATCCATTTCTTTCTTGTCCATCTAGTGTTTATCGTAAAATTCGAATTCATGTGTGAAATGAGTAGAAATGAGCCGAGCTGCTCGTGAAAAGCTCGGGATCGAATCGGTAAAGAGCTCGAACGAGCCGAGCCTAAACGAGCTCGAGCCCGAGCTCGAACCTAAATTTTAGCTCATAACATAACTAATGTTTCTTGACGGAAAAAATGCATCTCTTTAATTACATAAGTGAACCAGATCCATAAGATTTACATATTATGTGGTTCGCCTACTGATGGATAGTCGCATGAGTACAAGTTAACTTGGGAAGGACGATATAAACCCCAACACCAATTGAAGATCCATAACCAAGACATTTAAGAACTTCCCACCAACATCATCGTCACTACTAGATGTTCACAGCACAACCATTTGATATTAGTTATGTTCATACCATTAAAAACACACATGAAGTTTAACATGATCACCTACTTCCATGGTTTAAGTCAAGAAAAATCTACATTGTGGTAAATACTATAGAATACTATGTGTTAGCAATTTACCGGGTAAAATTCTTTTGTGAATTGAAAGAAAGCATCTGATCCAAGACTTTGTTCTAGCACAACCATGAGTGTGTTGTTATATTCGAGTAGTGGCTTAAGGGAAAAGCAACTAAACCTTGAGCTTTAGACCCAATTTTTGAAGGCGCCATAATTTTCTAGGACCTTGTATAAAATAGTGAGTTAGTCACGTGTTTTCTTGACGGTTATCTTTAGAGATTTTGATTATATAAGGCCTCAAA
>BQNB010018821.1:2160-38254 GCA_026074375.1 Tanacetum coccineum | reverse complement strand
TTTTATCCTAATATAAAAAAACACTTTTTATGCTTGAAATATATTTTTTTCTAAATATCTATGTATTTTTTTCTTTTTTTAAATAATTCGGGTAATTCGGGTCAACCCGAAAACCGAACCGAATTCAAATTCGGTTTTCGGTTCGGTTCGGTTTTCGAGTTGACTCAAAAAAACTTTTTAACCGAACTAACCGAACCGAATAACCCGATAACCGAACCGATCAACACCCCTAAAATCGGCGAGACGAAACAGAGTCGTTTTACTCACTGAGCTATATGAGACATATATAACGAGAAAAGCTGTATCCGCGCGTTGCGCGCGGGGCTTTATTGTTTGCGCTACGATTAACTACATGGCAAAAGTTTATAATTAATTCGTTTTAAACATTATGAAAATCATACGTCTGTCAAAACCATATTAAACCAGGCTCGTTTTGTTCCTAATCCAAAGACCTTTTCGTCGGTTTTTAGTAAAGAAATCGTTAGATATTTGTTAAATTTTGTGCTTAAATTTTAATTTATATTTTTGGGTTTAATTTAATTATTTTTGGGCTTACCTGTATATACTGTTTTGGGTTTAATTTAATTATTTTTGAGCTTAGTCCATCATTAACTATATAGTATATATATATAGGTATAATCAGCTCAAAGATCAAAAGAATGAATATTTTGTTACTCGTAATTCACATCATATCATATGACGAGTAATATTTTGTATATGAATATTAACTTATGTATTTGTCCATAGTATGCATGGCAGAATATCATATGGACAGATTGGTGTTGTTAGATATAACATATTATAATCGAGTTCACGATCTAAGATGAAAAATATGTGAAAATTTGTCATTTTAACGCAACAAATGGACAAAAGTCACAAGCGACCCTATAAGGCTGGACGGAGTGGGGTTGAACTCAACGTTCAAAACCCCACTCACCTTTCAAAACATTACGCCGGACTTAACAAGTCGCGTGCGAGTTGGTGTTTGTAAGGTGAGTGGCTCACCTCTGTGACTTACACAATGGTGAGCCACATTTTTTTTATATCCGTTGTTTTTTTAAAAAAAACTTAATTTTTATTTTAAAACCTTCATTTTTTACTTATAAATACCCACTATTTCACTTATTTTTATACAAAACTCTTTTATTTTTAAACAAAACTCTCACATTCAGTATTGTATTTTTAATGGCGCGTTCGGTTTCACACACTTATGATGAAATCAAAGCTATGGTTGAGAAACAAATTGAGGAGGATAAAGCTCGTCAGCAAGTGATTATGAACTTAGCCGTCGAATATGATAATGCATGCGGAGCTAAAGATGATATGCGAAAAATATACGAGGAATGCAATGACATTCCACAAGAGAGTCATGCTTTGATTGACATTTTTTTGAAAGAAGGATCTAACAAAGATTACGAGATGCATAATTCTTTATTTGGAAATGCGACAAAAATAGAAAAACAAATCATTAGTAAAATTGCTTGGCTGCAACAAATTTAGTTTTTGTATTGTTTTTTAATTTCGTATTGTGTTTTAATTTCCGTATTCTAATTTTTAATTTTATTTAAATGAATAAATTATGTATTGTGTTTTAAATTTCAACGGCTACTTTTCTCTTATAAATACCCCTTTACCACACAACTTCTTATCCAACTCTCTCAAATGGATTCCGATATCAATATCCAAGATGATCAATGGGAACTCAGTCTTGATATAGATGATTCTGATCTTTGATTAACACCCGTTCTCCGTCCCTCTAGCAGCACACGTGTTGAAACATCCCCCTCAACCCAAAAGCCAGTTAGGATAATACCCGAACCTACGGGTATTATTCAACAAGCCAAGCCACTTAAACAAAGGGATATTGTTAGCCTCAAATTATATTATTAATCTCGGTCTTTATCTCATGTATGTTGTAATAGGCTAGAAGGGTAAACGGGCTCGTGAACGTAATCTAATCTTGTACTAGTTCCGGACTAAGGACCATTGTAATCTCGAGCCCAGCGCAAGACAATAAACCACGGCCCAACAAGCCTTACAAGGCCGACCCATTAAGTGGTATAAATACAGAGAGATGGGCAATGCCAACGTGGTGCCACATGTTCAACTCGACGCTAACTGGGAATGCTAGAGTCTGGTTCGACAAACTCCCAAAAGAATCCATTGACAGCTATGAAGATCTGAGGGCAGCATTTAGGGAAAATTATCGCCAGCAAACAAAACACATTAAGGATCCAGTGGAGATACATCACATCAAGCAAAGGGACGGAGAGTCCATGGAGGATTTCATGGAGAGATACAAAGAAGAAGTCCTGGACGTGGAAGGAGCGCCGGAATGCATGAAGATCTCCGGATTCATGCATGGGATAACCCACCCTGAGTTGATCAAGCGTTTATACGAAAAAATCCCAAGGTCAATGGACGAAATGTACAGGGTAACTACGTCTTTTCTACAAGGCGAAGTTGCCGCATTCAGTCATGGCCGAAAGAAAGCACCCACGCCATGGAAGCAACCAGAAGGGGGAAACAAACCGAGTTTCAAAAAGGGTTTCAAAAACAAGCACAGGTCGGACCGGAAGCCAGACAGGTTTTCACTCCTTACAAAGACCCCGAAAGAAATTTTCGCTTTAGAAAAAGGAAAATTCAAGGCTCCACCACCAATGGTAACCCCTGTGGAAAAAAGGAATCCAAACAAATACTGTGAATTCTATGCAGATACGGGTGCAGTTGAGAAAGTAGATAGATGAAATGATCAAGGCAGGTAAATTGTCAAAATTTATCAAAGAACTAAAACAGAACGACAAGCCAAAGGCACCCAAGAAGGGGGAAACGGCCGGAAAGGAAAGACCACTAGCCATCCTGATGATCCAACCATGGGAAAGAGTAGCCAAGCAAAAGGTTACCCAGAGTTTCTCTCCGGAGACAACAATATCTTTCCCACCTCTGGGAGACGAGGACGGAACGGAAGGACCAATGATCATTGAGGCTGAGATAGGAGGGCACTTCGTGCACCGAATGTACGTGGACGGAGGAGCATCCTCAGAGATCCTATACGAACACTGTTTCGTCAGGCTCCGGCCTGAAATAAGAAGCCAGATGGTTCCGCCTACCACATACCTAACCGGATTCAGTGGGGAAACCATTTGGCCGCTGGGCCAGATATCCTTGCTAGTGAAAATAGGTGACGAAGAGCATTCCACTTCCGCATGGATGAACTTCATGGTTGTCAGGTCACCATCCCAACACAATGGAATAATAGGCAGGCCGGGTATAAGGAAAATCCGTGCCATACCATCCACGGCACATGGAATGTTAAAGTTCCCAGTTGAAGGAGGAACTGTAACATTACGAAGCAGCAGGATCATCCCAATGGAATGTGCAATGATCTCCGGACCTAGCACACGGCCCCCCGAAGCTGGCAAAACATTGGAAGAAAAGATAAGAGTGGCCATTCATCCGGAATACCCTGAGCAAACAATAGCCATAGGGTCTACCCTAACAGAAAAAGGACGCAAGGAACTATGTACTCTGCTTGGACAAAACTTAGACGTTTTCGCCTGGAAACCAGCAGACATGACGGGCGTTCCACGACACACAGCGGAGCACCGTCTAAATGTCCGTGAAGGGTGCTCACCTATCAGACAAAAGAAGAGGGGGCAAGCACCGGAAAGGAACAAAGCAATCCAGGAAGAAGTAGAAAAGTTGGTAGATGCCGGAATAATGAAAGAAGTCCATTATCACAACTGGCTATCTAACCCAGTCATGGTCAAGAAACACGATGGAAGTTGGCGAATGTGTGTAGATTTCAAAGATCTAAACAAAGCATGTCCTCAGGATGGTTACCCACTGCCGGAGATAGATTGGAAAGTAGAATCTCTCTGCGGATACCCCTTCAAATGTTTCCTGGACGCGTACAAGGGGTATCACCATATAAAAATGGCAAAGGAGGATGAGGAAAAAACGGCATTATCACAAATCAAAGGATATTTTGTTATTCAAAGATGTCGTTTGGCTTAAAAATGCTAGAGCGACCTATCAGCGTTTGGTAGACAAGGCATTCTAAAGGCAGATCAGGCGCAACCTGGAGGTATATGTCGACGACTTGGTCATAAAAAACCGTACGGAAGAAGAAATTATCCGCGACATAGCAAAAACATTCAAAACTCTCCGGCAAATAAACATGAAGCTGAATCCAAAAAAATGTTCCTTCAGAATGCAAGAGGGGATGTTCTTAGGCTACAAAGTGAATACTGACGGACTCAAAGTATGTCCAGACAAGGCCGACGCGGTCCTTAGCTTGCCATCTCCGAGATGCCTCAAGGACGTGTAAAAGCTGAATGGGAAACTAGCAAGTTTAAACAGGTTTTTGTCAAAGTCAGCCAAAAAATCACTGCCTTTCTTCAAAACCTTGAAAAAGTGCATAAAAAAGTGACTTCCAATGGACTCAGGAGGCCGAAGTAGCTTTCAAACAAATGAAGAAGCTCATCGCAGAACTCCCAATGCTAACCGCACCTAAGGAAAAGGAGGAGTTAATAATATATTTAGCCGCAGCCAAGGAAGCCATCAGTGCAGTATTAATGACAGAAAGGGAGGGCAAACAAATACCAATATACTTTGTGAGCCGCGCCCTACGAGGGCCGGAGATCAACTACAACCCCATGGAAAAATTGGTGTTAGCTTTGCTCAGTGCAAGCAGGCGGCTGAAAAGATACTTCCAAGCACACGCAATCATTGTAATCACGGATCAGCCGATAAAGCAACTATTGTCAAACTCAGAAATCAGTAGGAGGATGCTAAAGTAGAAGTTTGAACTAGAAGGATATGACATCCAATACATGCCGAGGGCATCAATCAAAGGACAAATACTAGCGGATTTTATTGTGGAACGGCCGGAGGAAGAATCCCCAGATGTACCCATGACAGAACCGAAGGAAATATCAAAACCTTGGACCCTTTTTACAGGCGGATCATCTTGTATAGATGATTCCGGAGCAGTACTAATATTAACAAATCCGGAAGGGGCCGAGTTCACATACGCCATGAGGTTCAGATTTGAAGCTACTAACAATGAAGCTGAATATGAAGCATTAATAGTCGGTCTCCGGATCGCAGAACAAATGGGCGTAAAGAACCTACAAGTACATGTAGACTCAAGACTTGTAGCCAATCAAGTTAATGGCTCTTATGTCGCCAAAGAATCGGGCATGATCTAATATTTGAACAAAGTAAAAATGCTCGCAAGAAGCTTCAGGGAATTTTCCATCAAGCAAGTACCACGGAGCGAAAACAAGAAAGCAGATGCCCTAAGCAAGATTGAATCCATAAGCTTCGCACATCTCAGCAAACAGGTACTTGTGGAAGAACTAAAGGAGAAATCCATAAATGAAAAGGAAATCCTCGCGGAAGTAGAGGAGGAAGGCAACACATAGATGACACCTATATGTGAGTACCTTACAAAGGAAATACTTCCGGCAGATAAAAAGAAATCCAGGGTGATACGTCGCAAGGTAGCCAGGTACACCATGATTAACGGGACTTTGTACAAGAGATCTTTTTTAGGACCATGGCTCCGGTGTGTCAGACCGCTCCAAGCAAACTACGTCCTTAGAGAAATACATGAAGGGTCGTGCAGCATGCATTCCGGTCCTAGATCCGTGGTTGCCAAAACTATCCGAATAGGATATTACTGGCCAACAATACATATGGACGCACAAAAGTTAATAAGGGAATGCAATGATTGTCAAGTTCATCGTCCTATCCCAAGAAACCTGTAAAAAAATTTAAGTCCTATCACGTCTCCTTGGCTATTTAACAAATGGGGGATCGACATAGCCGAACCTTTCTCGGAAGGCCCAGGCAAAGTCAAATTCTTGATTGTAGCTGTTGACTATTTCACTAAATGGATCAAAGCCAAGCCTGTTGCAACTATCACAGGCAATCAAGTTAAAAAGTTCGTATGGGACAACATAGTCTGCAGATTTGGTCTACCAGGGGAAATTGTATCAGATAATGGGAAACAGTTTCGCGATAACCCATTCAAAGACTGGTGTGAAAAACTATGTATCCGTCAATGCTTTGCTTCCGTGAAGCACCCACAAACAAACGGATTGGTTGAAAGAGCAAACAGAAGTTTGGGGGAAGGAATAAAAGCTAGATTAGATGAAAGAAGCAAAGACTGGATAGAAGAACTTTCACACGTCCTATGGTCCCACCGCACAATGATAAAATCAAGTAATGAGAAAACACCATTTTCACTAACATACGGCACAGAAGCTGTCATCCCAGCGGAAATAGGCATGCCAATGCTTCGGACTATGGAAGTAGACCCGACAAAGAACAATGAAGCCTTGGAAGTAAACCTGGACCTCATAGAGGAAAAAGGGAACAAACAGCAATTCAAGAAGCAAAAAGCAAAACTAAAATGGAAAAGTATTACAACTCTAAGGTCCGCGGCACAAGTTTCAGGCCAGGTGACATGGTCTACTGCAGTAACGACGCAAGTCACGCCAGAGATGGTGTCAAACTTGGACCCAAATGGGAATGACCGTACGAAGTTGCAGAATCACTTGGAAAAGGAGCATACAGACTTAAAGATTGCAAAGGAAACGAACTCCCGCAGACATGGAACATTTGTAATCTTAAAAAGTGTTATGTACACGAAATGTAAGAACCCGCCCGGCACATATGATGATCCGAAGGGCAATATCTCAATTTATCTTTATCTTGTCATGTATTAAATTTTAATGAAAAGTGGGGATTAGCTACCCTCACGAGTTTTAAATCCTAAAATCTTTCTTTTTACTTTGCAAAGTTATATTAATTGTTAAGACGCGCACGCAAAGAGCCACGCTCCGCAAATATATTATCCCGTATAATAAAGGTTGAGCAACCTCAAAATGAGCTCATGTGCGTAAGAGGTATTGCAAACCCTGCACCGGGAGAATAACCCACAAATATTCACAAGACTCTCTATTACGAACGTACACCAGTAATGAATAAAAGATAGCAAAATATATGAACATGTTAAACTAGCATTTATATTACAAAAGAAGCCGCAGAAATAGCCACAAGCGGTCGCGGTAAACAAAACATCATAAAAGTTCTACACAAAAACTGTTACGACAGACCACATGCGGTCACGGCACAACCTAAAAGCGGCAGGCTTCAAACTTAGGAATGGAAACTACGCTCCCTAGAGCCTCGTCCGTATCCACCTCATCAAAGTCCTCGACGGAGAGAGGAGCCACAGAAGTACTAGTTTCACCCACCTAAGTCTGAGAAGACATGGGGTTAGAAACTATCTCCATCATAAGCTGGCGAAGGGCTGCAACATGCTTCTTCGCTCCTTCAGCACGAGAATGAAAATTTAGCAAAGCGAAGGACAAATAAGTCTCCCCAAGGATGGCCTTGTCATTAGAATGATGGATAGGGACGGAAAGATGCTCAAGACACAGTTGCAGGTGAGCAGCTTCCGGGAGGTCAGCCAAGGGTCTGTCCAGGATAAAGCAATCTAGGACCTCATCCATCCTGGCATCTTTTTTGGACTTCAACAAATTTACCAGAGGGAAATCCACGTCCTCAAGAGCCCTCACCGCATCAAAATAGCTGGTCCTGGTAGCCTCCGGGTTATAAGCCTCGACCACGGAAAGCGGGGTTCCGGCAACCCCATGCTCATACCCAACCTCCAAGCCCTCCTGCATACCAAAATCCATGACACAACCCAAGGCGTTACCCAGAATGCCTTGATACTCAGGAGATTTAAAACATTTTAGCACAGCAAGCTGAATCCCGTGCGTCAGAAACCATCTCCTTCCGGCCAAGGTGGTCAGGTAGGCGGGATAAAATCCCCAATCTAAATGGCTGGAGACATCCATAACATGGGCCTCAAGCTCGACTACACAGTTATAAAGCACCTGGGCCTGCTCCTCCTGCTGAGCTTCTGCCTTCTCTTTAAAATCCTGAAAGGCGGTGTGAAAGGTAGAAACCTGCGAAAATAAGAAGTTACAAAAGGTAAAAAAAATATAATAAAAAAAACAATACAACAACAACATGCGGAATAAAAGACATACCTCAGAGGTAAGCCTATCCCTCTCAGAAGTCAAGGAGGTAATCAAGCTCCTGGCTTCAGCACAAGCGGCCTTGGAATCATCAAGCGCAGACTTAAGATAAGTGGCACGGGAATCAAGTAAGGAGATGTCAGTGTCCTTTTGTGCAATAGTACTTTTCAGTACTGACACCTCCCCGGTCAAAGCAGACACCTGACCACGAAGACGGACAACCTCCGCGGTCTTCGCCCTCTCCGCCTTCTCCGCCTCCTCCACCAATAAAGATTTAAGTCTGAGAATCTCCAGGTCTTTCTCCTTAAGCAACATACCACGTGCATCATACTTGCCTTTGAGCTTCTCCTTAAGCTCAAGCTCATGCTCGGCACGGGACCTTACCTCCGACTCAAGACAAATCTGCCGCGACGCCCCCACGTTGAACTCCGTATACAATTGTTCATAATCCATGCCTCAGAGAGTAGAGAAAAAGCCAGGTGGGGCAACGCGGTCAACCAACATGTGGCAGGAAAAACCATCATCCAACAGCGAGTCGTTGGTAATGTTCCATCGAGGAACATACCAACGTTTTACCTCGGCAGAATTCAGGGCAGGCAACTCATAAAAGGAGTCATCCGACCCTTTTGATGTCTCGAGCTGGGAAGACCCAACTACATCCGATATAGGCGTAATGCCCACATTCTCCCGGGTGAAAGTTACAGTAGCAGCAGCAACAGTATACACCGAGACATTCGTGATCCGGGCACTGCCAAATAGAAAAAATATATATGTTAAGGAAAGCACATAGAAGTACAGTAAAAAAGGATAAACATTTAAATACCTCTGAACAACATGGGCCTGGATATCAGCCTGAAAAGAAGGCCTCGACACAAGGGGACTTGTTGGCAAAAGTTGCCTTAGCCCAGCAAGGGTCTTCCCACCAGTACCAGTAGCAAAGCTGGGGTGATCCTTCCTCAGCTGCTTGGCAGGAAGGGTATTACTCTGCTTCCCCAACCTCTTCCTCTTAGACTTCCCTGACTGCGCCGCGACAACCTCATCCGGCCCCGTCAAATCTAAATAGGTGTCCTCCTGAACAACATTCTCGGGCTCCCCCTCAGCCGGAGCGGACACCTCAGGAGCAGATACCTCCGGAGCAACAGCAGAACTACTGCCACCTGCAGCAGGAGTAACCAAGGGCATGAAACAATGACTCGTACTCTCCAGTAGCTTCACCTGATCATCCTTTTTCTGAACTTCCACCACTTGGACCTTCCGAGGGTCGGCAGTCTTGATAAAGTTAAGCAAACCCATGTCTACAAAACAAACACCAAAGGATTAGACCTCATAAATCATATAAAATTTTTTTTTCCACCGAAGGAAGTAACACCTACCCGTTCCATCAAGCCTCTCAAAGGCCAAATAAGTATTTTCATCAAACGGATAATATGGGCTCAAACCCACAAGACACAAAAAGCACTCCGGATAACGACGGAAAGGAGCCTTGTTGTTCTCCAGGAGCCTAACATTTTGCTCTTGGTGAGCGGTAAGATGGGGGGCCGAATCTTTCTCCAACGCACCCTCCACATACAAGGAGACGGGGATAGGAAACACTTTAGCATCAACCCAGAAAAAAATGATCGGACCAATTTTTAATGGAGTCCGGGGGTTTCGGGAAGCAAGAAGGAGATGATGGGGAACGTTTTGCAAAACAAAATAACCCGTCACTATACGTACGGGTATAGAACGCACGAAAGACAGTTACCGACAGGGCAAGGTCAAGCACGCGCGTCAAAACCTCAAAATGAGATACGCGGGGATCACCAAAAGGGGATAATTGAAAAATATGAATGCGGAAATATCAGAGAACAACCATCAAAAATTTCGTAAAGGGAATCCTATAACCACAATAATAAAAAAACCTGGTATAAACACCCACTTTACCCTCAGGGAATTGAGTGATAGTTTTATCCCGCCCCGGAGCCACGGGATGAACTTCATCAGGAATATAGTAGTCATTACAAAAGTTTTCTACCATTTCTGGAGTCATAATGGAATGCTTAACAGCAAAGTTAGTCATTTTGAAGAGACGAGCGAAGAAAGATGCTAACCTGAATCTCGAAAAACCGTAGAAGTGAAGAAAACAACGCACGGAGGAAGTTTAAAGAATAAAAGCTTGAAGAAATTAACAATGGCAGAAAGGAGGTTTTGTGAAGAATAAAACAGTAAAAATGGGGGGGGGGGTATTTATACCCTTGGTGTATTTACTCCTACCAATAGTTTGATGACGCCACGTGTATACCACTTACATAATCAACGGCAGCAACACATCTGGGAAATAGTTAAAAAGCTGTCAAAACCGTCACATCAGCCAGAGGATAAAAGGACAGCAGCGCTCCACGTCAGTGGAACGTCACCAACTTGATAAGGAAGCATCACGGCATGAAATAGATAACTCTAGAAGCAAACCAACAGCAACAAAGGAACCGGAAGTCTAGCATTGATCACCGCACATAGGACATGATCCGCAGGCAATATCATACTAGACTAGGGGGACTTGATAACGTATAATAGGTATACCAAGCCTCCAGGCTTGGACCACATTATCACTTGGGTTCCTGGGCCCAACTTAGCAGTCATGGGCCGAAATTAAACCCAATCCTGCATTGATCACGGCCCGAACATAGCAAAACGGACGCGGACCTAACTATAGGATACTTCCGTCCACGGAAAGCACACGCGTCCGTATACACGGTTATTACAGGACCTTGCCCGACAAGGGACCCACTCTGGCCACTACGAAATACTAGGAAACCCTAATACTAGACCCCTATAAATAGGGACCTAATACACAATGAACAGTACGATTTTCTCACTCTATACTTTCATACTTTCTCTCTCTACATGTTTACTTACTTTTACGCCGGAGTCTAATCGTGAGGTCCGCCCCCATGGTAAGGCTAACGGTTTTCGTTTGATTGTGCAGGAAATCGTCACTTCTCTTGCTCTAATACAAAACCCAACACTCAAATCATCCGGTAGCCCAATCCAATACAAGATTTGAGCCCAGGTCTATACCCGACACTTATTTTGTATTAACAGAAACACTTACTGAAATAGTATGGTTTGAGAACTCTTCACATCTTTGCTTCACACATTACAGAAGAATAAGTGAATCATTAAGTTAATTAATAAGTAATTAGACATGTATCGCCTTATCTTCATTCGTACCTAGTTTTATTTCAATTAGTTTCTTTTATTCTTTTTTCATCAAAATAGCTTTAAAACGTGACAAACAACTTAAAATACATATTTTTGATAACCGCCTTTTAGCCTTGGAAAGACAATCGCTTTACCAAAACTACACCTACTTTACGTTCTGTATCTCTGCCCGTAGTGCGTTTTTAAGGTTAAAACGTATTTTTATATTTAAAACGTTTGTATAATGAAATTATGCAAACAAAAAAATACGCATCAAGTTTTTTTACCGTCGCTGCCAAGAGAGCTAATTAGGTTTTAAATTTGACTTTTATATAGAATTTTTATTTCAGTATTTGTTCCTTATAATAGCATAATCTACTGTTTATCTCTGTTTTGATTTATTCAGAAAACATGGAAACGCAGCCTGATATTGAGAACAATGACGATGAACGAGTACCGTTAACGTATGAAGCTACAAAAGAAACGACAATTGTGGTTGATGTACATCCAGAAAGAGAAACGGTCCAACAAATTATGATGGAGGCGTATGTTGACTCTATTTCAGCCATGATTGGTAGCAGTTTCTCATAGTGCTTTTCGCAGAATTCTTCAAGATCTACAACGGATGTAGTCCTCCCAGAGCCCTGAGAGGTTTGTTTGTTCTTCCCTGCCGTATTCCGCACATCAGACTTTGGATGGCTAGGGGTAGGTTGTTCGTGATTGCTCATAGTGAGTATTTTCAAGGAACACATTTATATCAGTCCCACGGATGGCGCCAACTTGTTAGTACAAAAATCGTGTATGGGGGGTGAAGAGATAGAATATGATGTTGATCTTGTACTAATCCAAGTAGTGAGATAGCGATCTGCACAAATGAGAGTAAACAGTTAGCCTTACCGCGGGGCGGACCCCGCGAATAAGCTCCGGCGTGAGAGTAAGTATACATGTTTGTCAGAGAATCAGAAAGTGTCAGAGTATATGTGTGTATTAATGATCAGACAGAATGTACCTCTTTGGGGTGTGAAATGACCCCTATTTATAGGCAAGCCCAATACTAGGGTTTCCTAATATTTCGCTTGCAACTGTTAGTAGCCGGAGTGGGTCCCTTGTCGGGCAAGGGTCCACATGTAATCGTGTATGCGGACGTGAGTATTCTTCCGCAGTCCGTGTTTGTCCGCGGAGGTACAACGGGTATGGATTTTAAAGGTACTCACGTGCGTCTTTGTAATATCCGGAGCGTGACCACTGTCGGGCTTAGTGGTCCGGCTATTTGTTATATTGGGTCTGGGCCCATATGTGTATGTTATGAACAAAGCCCAATGAGCTTGGTGTCCATATTATACGTCATCACATATCACGTAATCAATAATTTCTTCTTCTAATGATCTCTTAAATCTTTGCCCCAAATAAGATATTTGATTGATAACTCAAATGTTTTCATGAAACCAATATCTCTAATCTCACACAAACTCTCACTTCTCTTTTCTCTCATCTTTTTTCCTTGGCTGTTGTATGTACCGCCACCATTCATGGTGTACGTGTATGACGATGGTGATGGGTGTGTGACGACGGTGAGCAGAAACACAGTAGATGTTACGATGGGAATGGGTGCGTGTTCGATTATGGATCTCACTATCTCAGGATCCGCTTTCACTTTGCTATGAAAATGGTTGTGTATAAATTATATATGTTTACCGGTCTCTTCAAATTGCAATCATATCGCATGGTAGCCTGCCATTGAAAAGAAAAACACCTTCTTCATTGATCTTTATTTCCCCATTGATTCTTTGGTTGACATAATTGCTTTCAAATTTTAATGATTCAACATTTATGGTAATTATATGTATCAAATGGGTTCGTGATCGAAGTGATCAGGTACCGCAAACGGTGCTATACTTTTTATTTACTACGTGTTGCTTCTCTTTAACCAGTTTTACTTCTCTTTGTGTTTCTTTGTTGTGTGCAAGCAGTGGAAGTGGGTAAGGTTTGTATTTTTCTAACCATCTGCTAATAATTTCAATTTTTTCTTGATTTTTGGAATGGCACTTTTTGGATGATTGTATCAAATGTTTGAAAATGACAACATAATCTTCAAGGTCATACTCTACATAATTGGACGGTGAAAACATATTTTAATTTTTGTATTATAGAGTTTTTGTTATGGTTTGCTTTACAGTATTTGTTTTTAGGATGGAGAAACAAGAGGTAAGTGAATTGATTTCTTATTTGAAACTTATGAAGTAGCTGAGATAGCAACCCTATAGAGTTGATCGTTTAGGGTCATAAACCCTGTATATAACATATGCTTAACAAGTAAATGGTTGCTTATATGTAAACATTTGTGTGATTGTTGATAGATGAGATTTGTTTGTTTAGTAATGAAATAGGATGTAGAAATCAATGTAATTGAGTTGATAAAGTGGTATATTCATTTTGTGTACAATTAAGACATCGATGTTTAGGAAATAAGCAAGATATGTGCAGCCATATTATTTCGAAGTTAAACTCTTTTATAGCTAATGATTTTTTTAAAATGGGCAGACTGGGGTGTGGTTAAATGGGATGGACGCTTTATTTTTGTGCAAAAAGTCTAGTGTCGGGTGAAACATGTTAACCACACGTATGCAGTCATCAATATATGATTTCATAGCGTGATCAAGTTTAGTGGTATTTACAGGTTTAATATATGTTTTTGGATCATGGCATTTCTTTCTGACATCAAATATCTTAGTGTTGTTATATTTTCTAATTGAGTTGATCAAATCTAGATGCCTAGAAGGCTCCTTAGTGCCGCCTTCTGTTTGATTTCATGGCTCCCCTATTTTAGAAAAACACATGTGCTCTGTCAATAAAGCAATTGCAAGGTAAATGTTATAGTGTCCTATAGCTTTTTAGACTAGCTTACTCTAATTAAAATGACACTTTGGCTACACGCTTTTTTTACATTAACAAAATGTCAAATAACAAACAAAGATAACCAACAATTCAATCGTTTGTTATGACGCGACAATGCATCTTCTTATACGGGCCATTGAAAACAGAGTTCAACCTTTTCTTTATAGTTTTTTTTTTTTTTAATTTGAAGAACCAGATTTTTTATTCATAAGCAAAAGGTGTGATAGATATGATCAATGCTAAAGGGGGCCTAATTGTTTCAGTGATATGTTGGTTAAATAAATAATTGCACAATGTAGACGTTTTTAGCTCTTTATATGCGGAGAATAAGCAAGTTGCTTGCGTAAATTCAAGGAATTTTCATGTTTCTTTTAGGAGTCACAATCATGGTTTGGTGTAAAGTCTCATAAGTTTTGTTGGGTTCATCTCATCATTGCGGTCATGTTGACATGTAGCGGTTGTATATTTTCCATGTATTTAAATGTTCTACGATTTCTCAAGCTGTTTTGCATTTAGTGTCCATGAATATCATCTTTGATTCGAAAATTACCAATTTAGTTATGGTTTTTTAATTCGTAAGTATAAGATTCTGCTAGGTTTTTTTTTATCACCCTCTAGCCTTCTTTTTTTTCCAGTGTTTTTTTAAGGGTAAATGACACAAAAAGATACTAAATTTATGTTTTGTTTCCAATTCAAGGTGCTCAACTTTTTTCTTGCACATAAAGGCGGCCAACTTTTTTTTCTAGCCGATTTAGGTTTTTTTATACACTTTCCGTTAACACACTAACACCATTTCGTTATATATCCAAAATTAGTGTTGATTAAAAATAAATGGTCCAAATTGACAATTATCCAAAACAAATAATTGTTTCTTAATATCTAATATACGGAGAACATAATTTTTATTTTTATCCATGCTACCATTAACGATCAAAACAATATAATTTTGTTAATCCGAAAGTGCGTTATCTCCACAGGAGATATGAGTATCCATATGGGGTGGGTTCATTGGTCTCCATCTGTAGCACAATAATCCATAACAAAAGAGAGGTAGGAAAATACTAGGCAGAATTATTTGGGGATAACAGACCAGTATCACGAACTAAATATGATAGAGCACGATTATCGTGGAATTCTTCCAATTACATATCTGATCAAACTATTTACCATATTAGAAATGCTTTGTGTCATATACCATTAAAAAGAAAGATAAACCATACATATATTACTATGATTGTATATTACTATAAGACGGGGATAGTAATATATAAGCATGACTGGGTTGTTTTTTGATATGTATTTACAACAGATAGTTAATTCTCATTTTTGGGGATTTTGTGAAAAAAATGATTGTATGTATATTGATTTTTAGATAATTGTTAATTTGGGTCTTTCATTTTTTTTTTAACCTCATACCTATATTTACTATGATTGTATATTACTATAAGACGGTGGATAGTAATTATACGCAGATTGCATGCAAGACCGTGCAATTGTGAGGGTTAGTTTCAAAAGTTGCTTGCGTATTTCTAAAGAGCATAAAGTTACAAAATAATGCACATGAATAGTTACAGTCAAATGTTACTTATTTTATTGTGTAAAACATATATATAAACTTGTGAAACATCTAAATAAGTTTTTATTATTAAACTTATTTTTAAGTTAGTTTGAGCCAATATAGTTGTAATCAAACCATTGGTCTTTATGTATAACTACTATATGGTATTTAAAGAGTAAATTGCATGAACGTCCCTAAAGTTTGGCCCAATTGATGTCTTGGTCCCCAACGTTATCGAAAGTTTGCAAGGATCGTCCTTGTAGGAAACCGTTGGTGCAAGTATCGTTCCTGTAGGAAAATGTTTGAGGAAAACCTTTGTTGCTTGTATCGTCCTCGCGGGGATGTGTACTTGCACCTAATGTGTTTCTCCCGGGACAATCCTTGCATGTCGTAACGTTTAGGACAAAAACATGCAATTTGGACCAAAACTTTAGGCCAAGATTTATGCAATTTACTGTATTTAAAATATACCATTAATTTCTTATTTGTAATGTTAATTTGATGTAAACTAACAGATTCAATACTCTGTTGTTGTAATCCTCTTTTGTGGCATATTTCCATCCGCATTTTCTCACAACCTAACGTTATAAGTGTTAGACATTATAACGATACCGCTGCAACCACACAGCAACATCCTCTATCGCCATACCATATTAACCGCAACGTCACGAACATCTTATCACAACTATCAACTCCACCACCTCCACTTCTGCATAGATCTAAAGGTAGGACATCCGATATAGTTTTTATTCGTTTAGATTTAGGAATCATGATGAAATTGTCCTTAGAAGATAGAACAGACACGGGACCTAAATATCTCAACCATGAAAGCCGTAAATAAACACTTTGACGCCTTAACCAAATTTTACGCAACAAAACACCCTATATCAGTGAAATCGGGTTTCTCTTATGTATTATCAGGTTTATTTTCAAAGCGAGTTATAATTTACATACTGTCAAATTTTCAGTAAACCAAACACCCCATTAATAAAAGTTGTTTCCTGCTTCTAACTGTCAAAAAGTCGCACGAAACATTGTAACCTTCATTTTTATCATCAATAAAATATAACCATACCATACAAACAGTTCTCTGACTTTATTAATTTTATCATAACGTACCGCTTGGACCAATCCCTGCATATTATAGTGATCTGCTAGGACTAACACATAAGCCCTTCAACCTTAGAGGGGATAGGTGAATAATTGGCTAAAGGGCATAGTATGGTTGTAAGTATCGTGTTTCTAGGAAACTTACAATTGTGTAATTGAGTCTGTTGTATCATAGCTTGTAACCGGAGCTTAAGCTGCGTGTTTTCATATGATAGGCCGGTTGTATCCCTCTACGTAAAGAAAATACCAGTTAGTCAAAATCAATAATATAGAATGAAAATTGTGTTATGATTGGGCGTGCGTAACATTTTGCAAGTTAAGTAGTAGGATATCAAATAAGCATCACTACTATCCGACTGAAACGTCTGATATTTCAAGATAGTGAGCCTGAAATTGTACATGGTGTGGAAGCAGAAGCAGGGCATGTAATAAGAACAACAATTGGTGGTCGTAATGGTCAGTCTAAGTAGGTTGGCATTTGGCAATACTTGTTGTCTAATATATTTTTCATGGTGTTTATAAGTGGCGAAATGGCGGGTTGGGTAACGGGTAAAAATGGAATGGGTCAGATTGTGTTGACACATAAACTTTTACTTTTTCCTTTCAGTTTTAAGGTCTGTTATAGATATTCATTATTGCATCTTTACACAAACAATGTTATTACAATAAAAGGGATTGACCATCTTTATCCATTTCCCTTAGGCTAGATTTTATTACTTCTCCCATTATAGAATTAAACAAAAGCAAAATCAACCCATTCTTGTGTAAACATGTCAGAATTTATACCTTTGATGCCTATTGATTAATTCCATAAGCGTTCTTCCTTTTATCTTATGTCATCTTTTTACGATTTACTTTAATTTGATCTGTGACAAACTGTCAATTACATAATTGAGCATGTAATTGGAAGTAGTTCATTTGGTGTTGTTGTCCAAGTAAGTCAATTAGTTATTTATTTTCTAATATCTTATCCAAAACGCATTCCCAAACACCGTACTTACTAACAACATCCTACACAATCTTCAAAACAAATCATCATTATACCTGGAAAAACTTGGCAGTCCGCAAGGAGACGGATTTGGAGGTGACATCTTTGTCAAATTATTCTCAGCTTGAGCAGACATCTTTTTCAGTTATTGTAAAGGGCGTATAATAAGCATTATCCTTAAGAATTATTCCCAACTTGGAGCTCGTGTCACTTTCAGTTACTGTAAAGGGCCTGTAATCTCACTGTCGTAATAAAGAATTATTCATTTACACACAAAAGTAGGTTGTATCAATTGAAGCCATACCTGTTATGTAGCAAAGGACCAATATTAATGGGTTAATCCTAAGATCCAGAAAGTGTGGCTCGAGATAAGAAATTGAATCGTATCTGAATCAACTATGCATAGATGTGCGAGCAACTGCAACATTCAACTTGTGATCAAACCGCCATGAAGCAGCGTATATTCAAAATCCAAGTACTTTGAGAAGAAATCTGATCACCTGGGCAGAACCTAAAAGATACATGAACAACAAAATGAGGAAACATACATATTATAGCCGTAACTGAATGAGATAACTTGCAACCATAATTTATACTATGCACTTAATGGTTTAAACAGTTTTCTATCTGGTCTCATGACCTTAACCAAAAACAACGAAAGTATGGACTCTAGGTTTTAATCCCATTATTTCCCTATTTCAGCCTACCATGAAGTTGCGCTACTTGTCGAATCGGGATTTGAAAGCTTACAATTGAAGAGTGTTTTGGTAGTGAATAGTGTCACGTAAAATGGTCCAAAACATTACGGTTGCAAGCAGACGCTAATAACGATAATGATTTCAGACATAAGTTTCTGCCATAGGACCCATACCTTATTAGAGTTTTCAAACTTTCCATATCCACAGAACCACTTCCATGTAAATGAGGTGAGTTCGAACCTCTATATATTGTGGAGTTTGACTAAATGATTGTTTCACTAACCAATAACCAGGTTAGACCATATATTTATGACTACCGTTTCTCAGACAAGAATATTCAAAACCCAATACCAAACACCGAAAAGTTAGCCAAAACTAATCATTGGGAAACATATCGAACTAAGCTAAAAAAATTAGATTTTGGAATTTTACTTTAAACCGATTCGGCAATCTCTTGAGGAAGTTATCATCAGGTAACAACTTATAGCATGTGTAAAACAAATGATGAATTTGTGGTGGATTTAATGAATTTGATTAAATCATATGTGTAAAACAAAAATCTGTTATACTATGGATAGATTGGATTACCCTGATAAGATAAGAGAAACTCAATTTCTTTATAGGAACACTAGAAGGGGGGGTCGAATAGTTTTACGATTAATTAGCGTTTTAAAAGTTGCTTTATGAAATAGTTTGAATTCGAGTTGTATGTCAATCATCAACAACATGAAATCACAACAAAACTATCTAACATGTAAGTAATAAGTAAAAAGGTAAGGAAAAGAAGAACGACTCAAACATGAACACCGAGTATTTATAGGGGTTTAGGCGACGAGAGACCTCTTCGTTCCTACCTCCACTCCCTGAGTACTCCACTCGACGATTTTCAACTTATGTCAAACAAGATCCCTTTAAGCGGAGAAAAACCGGTTACACGTGCTTACTTACTTTTCCGACACCAAGTAGATGTCCGAGGCCTAATCTCTTGCTAGAACCAAATCTAAGACTTCACTAAGTCTTCAACACACTCAAAGTTATACACTATTGGGATTGAGCACAATCCAAATCACACCAATATACAATATGCCACACTTGGATTACACGGAACCCAATTTTTTACAACGACACAAAAAAAATGTAATGAATGTATTGTGATTTGAAGAAGAAAGAGTAGAGAGAGATCACTTGATAAACAATTTCGTATGTAGAGAATTTTATTTTAACGATTGTTCTTCTCTTGCACTTGATTAGAAGTGAAAGAAGGGAGAAGAGAAGAATTAATCACTTTGAAACAAAATCAAGGATTGTTTAGTGATCAAAGAATATGCTTTTTTAGAAAGAAAGGAAAAAGAGAGAAAACTAGATCTGATAGAATTTTTGGCAAGAGGAAGTCTGTTTTTGAAATGGGGTGGCTCAGTATTTATAGGGGACAAAAAAAATGACCGTTGCTGGCGGCGGTCCCTTATATATAAGGGGGCCGCCGCTAGATCCGCTACAATTTTTGTCTTTTGTGGGAAGGTTGTATCTGTTATGGTACCTACCATTTTGGGGGGAAATTTGAAATTCTAATTTTATGTTTTTAATTAAAACATTCTTTTACATGAATAATTTAATTTGTTTTTATATTTTTATAAAAACATTTTGGGAAGTATAAGATTTAAAAAATTATTTCTCTTGAATCACTAATCATGTTTAATGATTTGTTTATCCTACCTTAAGTGATTATCCTAGAAATTGATTTTTATGAATTAATAATTGATAAATGTTTATTTTATCTAAATGTTTTACATTTTTGTTATATCAAAACATTGAGACGGTCCGAAAAATTTAAAATAACGTTTTTGGAACGTTTTAATTTCGTATTTAACAAATCTCCCATTTTTTTTGATGACAAAATATAAACTCATTTAGGTATAAAATTGAAGGTTTATAAAATTCCTCTCTATTAATGTGGTTTAATTTACTCTCCCCCTTTTTGTCGAATTCCAAAAAGGTTGATCGTCGAGTTAAGTATGAGAGAAAGAATGCGTTATACAAAGTATCGCCCTTCATGTAAGCACCCCTTGTTGGACAGGCAAAGGTATCGATCTACGATAATTTGTTTGCTACAAAACAAGATTAGAGTACAAGTGCAAGCAAGTTATAGCATGACAAATATCTTTAAAGATTCAATCCACACATTTTGAAGCAGAGAAATAAAGTTCATTGAAATTCATAGTTTTGTAATATTTGGTACTAAGGACTATATATTGTGAATTCAAGCATAAGATTATGTCAATCAAGATAATTACATATTAAAGATCTAATGAAGATGGCTAGTAGGTTGATTCTTGACTTCAAAGGAGTGTTGTGATATTCAAAAGACAAGGAGACTTTTATTTATTAGCAAATTAATCACAAGATGTGTGATTTAATTGAAGAGTGAGAACGAGAGGGGGGGGGGAGGAAGATGTGACTCGTTTTGGTGATGGGCTTGTGATTGGGGGTATGAGACGGGTGATGAGGAATTGACTGAAAATTATTTCATTCTCAATGAGTGCAAAGTGGTTGGGTGGTGATATGTTCACGACACAATGACAAAAACTTGCATGAAAACTACTTGAGCATTCAAGTAGTGAGGTTGAACCATTGGGTGGGTGGAGAGGATGGTGTGGATGGTTTGGGAATCAAAATGTGAGGAGACGGTATAGTGTTGGTAGATGATATTGATTCTTTGTGGGTGTTATAGGTGGTGAAATGGATTGAGTGAGTGGTGTTTCTTGAAAGGTGATGGTGTTGAGTTAATTGTGACGAGTGGGTGGATTGATTTTGGTATAAAGCGTCTTTCGATTCCAAACTTGACGAACGGACATCCTTGGTTTTCTAGGTAAAGTTAGGATGATGATTTTGAGCAAGACATTTGTGTGGTGGAGATTGTCTTGAGGAAAGATTGTGATGAATGAGAAAAATGAGAGGAGATGGAAATTTAAATAATGAAAGTTCTCGAATGAGGATGGAAATGCATGGTGTTGGAGATGAAAGTTGAAGAAGTGTGTGTTCAAATGAGGGACTATTCCAGACAATGTTCTAAGAGATAGGGTGGTTCAACACATAAGTATATCAATAATTACATAAAAAGAGAAATTTTTTGAAATGTTGTTTCCTTCCTGACGGCGATCCCTTATTGTTGGGTGGTCCTTATATGTAAGGGGGCCCGCATTGTGATATATAAGAGGGCACATTACGGAGGGGAGCAGAGTTTTTCAGTTTTTTCATTTTAGAAATATCACAACTTTATCAGACCAAAATATCTAAATCTTAAGCAACATTTCATCAATCATTCATCCTAAACATGTAGAGGTAATAAGCTTCAAGATGATTCACATAAGAACATAAATTTTCAACTAGCAAAGCATTTATGGGATGATAAAAAAATATTCTAAAATCTATCCAAACATACGCAAAGTTTATCATGTATTGGTTTTAGTTCTAATAAAAGAAGGATAATATAATAGCTAATATAATTTGTTATTATAGGTCACTTTATTAAAATATGCACAACATCTTACTTCCTTATTCTCCCATATGTTCTTCATGTTTCGTCAATTGACTTAAACTCTTCCGGGTGTGCATCTCGTTGTTGGGTTTGAAGAATTATGGTTTCGGATAAGAGGTTGTTTAAATCATAATTTTCATGAGGAGGGTTTTGATTGAACTCATAGGCATTTATGTGACGAGGGAAAAGAGAATTTTAAGACGGAGGGGAAGGATTGAATGATATGACTCTCATTATCATTGTCTTCGGACAATGACATCGATTTGGAGAGATGAGGAAGGTGGATTTTTAGTGTTGGAGGAGGAACTAGCATTTGACTCACGTGGTCTTTTCTTGCCACGATTCGCTCGTGGCTTTCGCTCATAGTGAGGAGCGAGCGGATACATGACTCGATCATATGAGAGATAATGATCAAAAGCTAGCTCGGGAGAAACTGACACAACGTGTTTGAATAATGGTAGTCAAAGCATACCATAAGGTAAAAGTTCCTTAGGTTTGAATCGAGTCTTTTCCATTCTTTTGAGAATGAAGAATGCTAGGTTATATGGAGTGGATGTCTCAATGCAATAGAGCATGTGACAAAGATACGCGAATACATGATCCTTATGACCTCCTTGACAAAAGACATTTTCACGAATGATCTCAACCCAAGGTTTCATATGTGTTCAAATCTCTCGGGTTAAAATTTCATTTTCACCAACGACAATGGTTTCTTTATTTTTCGTACGGGTTTCTTATCTTTGTCGTTGAATTTGAATGTGAGACTTAATGACTCTTGGAGTTGGAGGTTTGGTTTTATAAAGACCTTTAGTCGGAACACTTACCGATAAATGATCAAGTGACCACATTTCGGTAATGGAGGCTTGACCTTTGAATGGAATTTTTAGAATTTGACCAAATTCCTCAAGAGTGGGGGAGAATGACTTGTTGTGACATTGACAAATTGAAACGAATTGACCATTACTATTATTGGTGAAGGTGACTGTTGACAATAAAACTCAAGACTCTAACTAAACTGACTGGTACTTTTTCTTCGTTGATGTCACAAAAACAATCGAAGTGATTGACCTAAATTTAGAACGATTATGACTCATGTTTTCAAAATTGGGACTAACGGACCTGTCCCTCATGGAAAATATCGTTTTTTCAAGATTTGCATTGTGTTTTAGTTATTGATATTTGATAGTCATTTGATATTGAGGGCTATGTAGTTTCTTTTCTTTAGATGATCTTAAACGCAAAGGTACACGAGGCATTGTCACTAAAGTGAATTTAACAAGATCATGTGTTTAATCTCTTTTTTTATACTTATTTTATGTTTTGAGTTTGTGCCTAGTGTGTGCCTATATGCAACAAATGTGGAGTAACGATTAACTTGACCTAAATATAAAATCATAAAAGTTAACCCAAACGCTCCTAAGTTTGATTTTGCTCAACCAAACAAGTCAAAAAATACATATGAATTATGTATCTCGAAATTTGTTCATGAGATCATTATGCATGTGTTTAAAAGCGTTTTTAGATGTATTAAACCAATGCAAACAAAAATTTTATTGTGTCTATACTGTTTCTAAGTTGAGTGATTTTGCAAAATAAATTCGGGGGTTTTGCGTTTTTTCAAAAAATAAATTTTGACAAACCTTATCAATGTATGCAAATCCTATATTTCAGGACGAATATCTAGTTTTACTTTGTATCTTAGTGGTTTCAATTGAACAAAATTCGAAAGAAAAATGAAAAATTACCCAATTCGATTTTTTGGTGTTCATCATGAAACCCTAGAATCAAAATGAAAAAGAATAGTTGAAAATGACTTAAAATTGATGATCTTAGGATGTTGGGATGATTTTTGGTGTTGATTTGAATCGTGAATTACGTTTTAATGGTTGATTTTGAAGTAGTTTTGTGGATTTGGGGTGTGGTTCATCCACCTGAGGTAAGGGGTGTTGTTTTCTGTGTTTTGAAAATTTTTGTTTAGGTGTTACATATTCACTTACTGTCCGAGGCGGTCCATAAATCTCCTGTCGGTCCCATATATTGGGTGGCGCCTATTATGGGGGAGCCCTAAGGCATTGATTTAGACTTTGTTTTTGACACAAATTTGGACTAGAAGGAGAGTGACAATTCAATTGCATTTCGTAACTTAAAATATGTTTAATGTACTTCGGATGAAGTATTTAAGTTGTCACGACAAGGAATGGAAACGGATGAATTGAGACAGGAAGAAAGAGATGCCGTACTCAATATGATTTATGAAATGTGTTCTATCATTCCTAAACCATGACGTAGATAGTTAAACGATTCACGTTTAAGAGGTTTAGGGAGAATGTCAGGCAATGTTGTCGACGGACGGTACTTTTTTGATAGATATATGTCGTTTTTGGACATTATGATCAGGAGGAAGTGGTGATGAATTTCAATGTGTTTGGTACGAGAATGTTGCAACGGGTTTTGTAAGGTCATCGCGCCTCTTGTTATGTCGCACTATGATGGGAACGTCGTCGAGGGACGTCGTAGCTCGATTAGAGCGTGTTTCAATCCATAGTGCTGTTGACATGCCTTTCCGACGCTGTACATATTCAGCTTTCGGTAGTGGGACTATATAGCAAAAAAGATGCGGTTTGTTTCTTCTCGAGAATCCAGATGTCAACAACATCCCAC
The DNA here is from genome assembly GCA_026074375.1 of Tanacetum coccineum. Taxonomy (NCBI): domain Eukaryota; kingdom Viridiplantae; phylum Streptophyta; class Magnoliopsida; order Asterales; family Asteraceae; genus Tanacetum; species Tanacetum coccineum. The sequence goes on along the minus strand of BQNB010018821.1, from coordinate 13,572 downwards.
GAACGTCAAATACCGCTAGTGCTCTTTGGCGTCCACATAATCTCCCGCATGATCAGAGTTCGGCTTATACTTCGGTTTCTAGGCCGAAGGTCCCTTTAGGTACCATTATCCTATCAAGTGCGTAATGCCTTAAATGTATGGAAGATACGCTTAACCGCTTCAAGGTGAGAGGTTTTGGGAGCCTCTTGGAAGGGGAAACAAGGCAGACACTTAAAACATGATACTCGGGTTCTACTTGCTGTTAGGTATAATAAGGCTCCCTTCTGTCCTCGATACTTGGTCTATCTACCGACTCATCACTATTCATCTTTTCGTTGAGTTTAGTATCGTAAGGGGCCATGGGCGTTTTCATTGGTTTAGATCTTCCGTTGACCAAATTTCTAAGCATTTCTTTAATATACTTAGATTGATTAAAGCATACACCTATCTTCCTTTTGTTTAATTTGTAATCCAAAGAAGAAGTTAAGACTTATCCTTCATGCTCATCTCGAAAATCGTCTATGATTTTTGGCCAAATTCATCACACATGTATTGACAAAAACATAGGGCGGGGGGGGGGGGGGGTTCGAAACCGAATTATTGTCAACGACATCATATTTGAACAATGAGGAGTTTGTACCTTTTTTATTAGTAAAAAAGAGTATTATTACATTCCCATTTTATATTTTGTTTAATTAGAATAGCTTTTAATCTATCATACCAAGCTTTGGTGTGCTTGCTTAAGACCATATAAAGCTTTCTTTAATTTATAAACATGATCGGTTTATCAAATCAATGATCCCGGAGGTTGTCCCAAGTATACATACTCATTGATAAAAAACCTGTTCAGGAATGCACTTTTTAATCATTTGGAATAATTTAATATCTAAAGACAAAGATAAGCTATTAATATTCTATAGGACTTAGTCTAGCAACCAGGGCATTAGTTTCTTCATAATCGATGCCCTCTGGTTGGTTGTAACTTGAGCAACTAATTCTAGCCTTATTTGAGAAACCAATATCCGTTCTCATTAACTTATTTTAAACACCTCACTTGTTCTATAATTGTCAATTCTTAGGTTGTGGAACTAACTCCTAAACGTCGTTAGCATTGAATTGATTTAATTCTTCTTGGCATGGACGACTATCCAACTTTCGTCTCCCTAAGGGCTTCATTTACATTCATTATAGTTTTATGGTAGAAATGAAACAATATAAATTTGCTTTGGTTTTGGGCTTGTGATCAAGGGTTCTTTGGTTAAGTTTTCCTATGACATTTTCTAAAGGATGGTTCCTAGATTCCTTAATATTGACTATTTCGTCAATTTCTAGAGTTTCATCCTCAATGTTGTTTTCTAGGTTTTTCTTTTCGATTTCCCTAATAGCTTCTTCTTCATCTAGGTATCTTCCTCCAAGGGGTGATGTCTTGAGGGTGGAAGGAGATTCATCGAAGTCACATTGAGTGATTCTTCGATTTTTCTAGTGTGTTTATTAAGTATGATATAGGCACTTTACTATTTTGGAGTAACTAAAAAAACAGGACACCTTCGTATGACTTTGGTCGAACTTGGTAAAGGTATGTCTTTAGTGTTTAGAATGAAGCATATGCTTCCGAGCACTCTAAAAATAATCAAGAGTAGGTTTTCTACCTCTCAAGAGTTCATAAGGTGTTTTTCCTAGAATGGCTATAATTAGGATTCGGTTATGATTAATATGTGGAAGTGGGTATAAGGCTTTTTTATACCCACCAAAACTTTTTTGGAGGTATTCGATTGTTTCGTTCAACATAGTTCTAATCATTTCTTGAAGTGTCGTATTTATCTTTCAACCACGCATTTGATTGAGGAGTGCGAGGAGCCGAGAAGTTACGTGTAATACCGTTGACATTACAAAATTCTCCAAATTGCACCTCATTATCAATTTCTCTACCGTGGTCGGTCCTTATTGACACTATTGAACATCCTAGTTGATTTTGGATTTTCTTACTAAATATTTCGAATTGATCGAAAGCTTCGGTTTTATTTCTTAAGGATCTATTCCTAAGTATTTCTAGGAGTAGTCATCTACTAATGACTATAGTGTAAAAGGCTTTCTACCCGTAACTTCGTACGGCGGTAAGGGACCAAAAAAGATCATGTGTGAGAGTGAGTGTAGTTCTATGCATCTAGTATTAGACTAAATTCTTAGCTTTGTGACTAGCGGAGCTGTTTTAAAACTTTGCAAGATCACAATAAACCAGTTGATCAAACTTATCCTAGGTTAAGTTTCTAAACTAATTTCTTGAAGCTAAGATTGAATGGAGAGAAGATTTGCGTGAACTAATATCTTATGTCACTAAGATGGAATTTTCATCGATCGTTGCTAGACAAATTTGATCCTTAAGGCTTATTCCTAATTCATCACGTATAGCCTTTATCCCTATCCTTTACTATGACTTTACTTTCTTAGTGATTCACTATCCATGTTCTAGAGGAAAGTTACTTTACCACTTGTCTTTCATATATTTGTCCTATAATAAGCAAGTTAAATCCTAAGTTTGCAAACATGGTCTACATATGCTATTTTGAGAGACGTCATTAGAAATCGTACTTCTTGCCAATGATGTACAGCGAAGTTTTACTTAACCATAAGTGACAATACCTCTCAGTGTTATGCTTTGTTAAGTGGAGAAGAGCTTTCCGGTTGCCCCGTAATATGTTTAGTGCATCCGCTATCTTGATCCATTTCATCGGGTTCAAATCGACTCCAAGGTATTTTTCTCACTTGATGCATGAGCTACAAGACTTGTTGGGGGTTCATCTTGACTTCTCATTATCTTCTTTTTCGAATATCGTTCTAATGAACCTCACGACAAAGGCTTTTTGGTTCTGGTCTTTGGTGGCATCGTTGGACATTCTCTAATAAGATGATTCGGGTCGCCGACATCTATAAGCATTTTCTATCATTTTTACGGTTTGTCATCACGGCTTCTTTGAACGTCTTTTGTCGTTCGGGTTGTGTCCCGAATCTACTCTTTCTCTTTAATAATTTCTTGATTCTTTTCCGGCCCATGGCATACTCTTCGTCTCATACTGCGAAGATCGAGAACACTCTTCATCACTAGATTCTTTCTTGCCTTTAATGCAAGAGTTTCCTTTCAACTTTTGCTTTGACTATTTCGTAATCTTCTTTTTGATCATCTCATGTATTTGAGGTTTCCAATGAGCTCATCAAGAGGAATAGTGGTGTCAAAGTCTTTTGATTCTTCAATTGCAGGACATTTGCCTCTCTTTTAGGAGTAGAGCCCTAAGAATCTTCCTTCGTAGTTCGTACATGAATAACTGCATAAGAGGCTTTTATTCTTTAGTAATAATAGTATTAAATTAGCGATAGCATTATCTTATAGATTCGTCTTCGAGAAAATAACGAAGAATTGTTCATATTGTTGGAATTAAAAGGTACCGATTTCTTTTTATCTTTGACTTGACTATTACCTTGATGGGTGATTAATAAGGTTTTCTAAATTTCTTTTGCCGTATTACACATGAAAATTCGTTCATATTCTTTTCTAGGCAAAGCATTGTAAATAACCATTTTGGCTTCATTATTTTTTGCAAGCCTTCTTTTAAGATCATCCGTTTGTTTTTCAAAAGGGACAACCTCATCAAGTTTGGTTTTCGGATTTTGAATAATAGGTTGAAAATCACCATTGGTAATAACATGCCAAAGATCTAGATCTTTTGATTTAACATATGTCTCGAATCTATTTTTCCAATAAATAAAACTATCGCTTTCAAGTGTGGTGGTCTCTATGCATAATTGCCCTTATAGATATTTGTCGGATTCATGATCGATCAACTTTAAAATACAATATATTTTAAAAAATCTAGATGACTTGCTTGATACCAATTGTAGAAACTAGAAGGGGGGGGGGTTGAATAGTTTTACCGATTAATTAGCATTTTAAAAGTTTGCTTATGAAATAGTTTGATTCGAGTTGTATGTCAATCAACCAACAATATGAATCACAGCAAAACTATCTAACAATGCAAGTAATAAGTAAAGAGGTAAGGAAAGAAACGATCAAACCAAGACACCGAGATTTATAGCTGGTTCTACAACGAGCACATATTCGTTCTACTCCAACTCCCCGAGTACTCCCGCGAGATTTCACTATGTCAACAAGCTCCTTTTGGAGGAGGAAAACCGTTTACATGGTGCTTATACTTTTCCGACACTAAGTAGGATGTCGAGTCCTAATCTTAGCTGGAGCCAATCTAAGGACTTCACTAAGTCTTCAACACTCACAAAGATATTCACTCTTGGATTGACACACAATCCAAAATCACACTAATATCAATATAACACTTGGATCTACACGGAATCCAATTTATAAACGATTCACTAAAACAAATGTAATGATATGTTTGTGATTTGAAGAAGAAAAGGTGAGAGAGGAGATCACTTTTGATAACAATTCGTATGTAGAGAATTCTGAATTGTTCTTTCTCTTGCACTTGATTAGTAGGTGAAGAAGGGAGGAAGAAAGAATTAATCACTTGAAACAAAATCAAGGAAATGTTAAGTGCATCAGATATGTTGTTTTAGAAAGAAAGAAAAGAGAAAAAACTAGACTGATAGAATTTTTGGCTAAGAGAAAGTCTGTTTTTGATAATGGGTAGACCCAAGAGGTAAGTAGTATTTATAGGGGACAAAAAATGAGTTGCTCCGCCGCGGTCACGGCGATGTCCTTATTTATAAGGGGGCCGCCGACCGTTCTACGGGGGGCGTCCGCTAGATCAGCTCATTTTTTGTCCTTTTGTCGGTGAAGGTTGGTATCTGTTTTGGAACCTTATAATTTTTGGGCGGGAAATTTAAATTCAAATTTTATATTTTTAATAAAACATTTCTTTTAATGAATAAATAATTTGTTTTTATATTTTTATAAAAACATTTTTGTGAAAGTATAAGATTTAAGAAAAATTATTTTCTTGATCACTAATCATGTTTAATGATTTGTTTATCCATACCTTAAGTGATTAATCCTAGAAATAGAATTTTATTATTAGTAATTTATAAATGTTTAATTTTATCGTAAACGTTTTCACATTTTGTTATTATCAAAACATTGAGAGGTCGAAAAATATAAATAACGTTTTTGGACATTATTTGTATTAACATTCTTGAATCTTTAGACATTCGATTTCTTATTGATGCATAATCGAATCTTGAAAACGCCCTTGATTTACGGATGATGGTGGCAGGTTAGGGTTTATGAATTATACTGGATTTGGGTAAACTGAATGAATATTAGTAGATGGAAGGCATATGTAGAGTTTGGATTTGGGTTAAGTGAATCAATAGGAGTAGATAAAGGCATATGTGGAGTCGGGTAACTCTTCCTCACTTCACCTTCTTCGGTTTAATATTGGGAGATGCATTAATCATGATACTTACTCACTCCATTCAAGCCCCTGTAATACATTAATACATTAATGGCTGTTATAAAAGATACCTCCTCAATAAATTAAAGGACTCAATCTTTTATAATAATAGATGACTGGGCTGTTTATTGATCTGTATTTACAATAGATAGTTCATTCTTATTTTTGGGGATTTTGTGAAAAAAATGATTCTATGTATATTGATTTTTAGATAATTGTTAATTTGGGTCTTTCCTTTTTAATTAACATTAATTTAGGAGATATAACGAAACGAGGGTTAGTGTGTTAACGATAAGTAAGAAAAAAACCTAAATCGGTTAGAAAAAAAAGTTAGCCGCCTTTATGTGCAAGAAAAAAAGTTGAATACTTTGATTGGAAACAGACAATAAGTTTAATGTCTTTTTGTTCAATTTGACATTTCTTTTAAGTGATAATCAATAATTTGCACTAAACAATTACAAAAAAGCTCACTTACTTTCTTTGATTCCTTCTAAACGTGCAGTAAATATTGACGTGCTTTCTACCTCACAAGGAGCAACTACTGTGCGTGCAAGTTTTATTTTGAGACTTGAACTCTTTTTATTTATTTATTTTATATTCTTTGTATTTCTTATTTCTATTATATATTCTTAATATACGGTGGTTACAGAGCTTAAACAAATGGATAAAACCAAGGGCCCGTTTGATTTGAAGATAAGTTTATAATTTGGATTCGTATTCAAAATTAGATTTGGATTTTGACTAAAAAATATATATTACTGCTTAAAATCTGTTGTTTGGTTAGCTAAAGATTTAAAATTTGAGTAGATATAACTTATTATAAATCAAATAATAGTTAATAATAAAAGTACATTATATATTATATAATGATAAAAAATAAGTAAAAAGCAAAACATGAGGGAAAAGACAAAAAAGAAAAAAAAAAGGAAGTCCAATAGTAAAACCCATGTATTTTGCCTAGATTCATGTTAACCCGTATATATGGTTATGAGCTACTATTACATGACCCATGCACCCAAAAAAAACAATTTTCTTTTCTTTGATCCCATTACTCGGCATAACATTTTAATTATTAGCTCAACTTGGAAGTCCAAGTGGTCGATGTTAGATGGATGTTGTGAATTTGTATAAAAGTGTAAAATATTCTTCAAATAATTAGAGCCAAAGTGTCAAGTGGGTTTCTTGAGCGTTTGTATGAAAAACTTGACTTATTGCTGTAAACAATGCATAATTAATACCATTGACATTTTATAAAAATGTGATGGAAATTTTATTATTGTTGTTAGCTATGCCAAGCGACGAAGTTGTGTACTTGAGTTGCGATAACTTTTGAATATTGGAAAGAAGTACGCGCATAAACAAACATGTACATTCTATAGACTTTATTAACGGTCTAAAATATTCCGGTGATGCAAATCACAAACTTACATCAAAAATAGGTATTACTGCTTTTACAGAATATTGATCAATCAAGGTTTGTCTAATGGAACAAAACTACGTATCTTTGGTTGATGAGAACTTGCATATTAGCCCGTATAATCAACAGAAGTCATTTTGAAAAACGAGTTTTTATATTTAGGATGAAAATAAAATCCTTAGATAAATGATTACCTTTAAAGATTGTCCATATCTTTGCTACGATCAATCAGCAAAGGACATTTTTCTGGTCAAGTGGATTTGTCTTTGTCACACCCTATTTTTACACATAATCAACTACATATTGTTGTCTCACGTTAAAAGCAAAATCGAATTTATGATAGTTATTATTGGAGAAGACACTAGCCTTATGCATACCATGACAAATTTTTTATAAAAAAGCGGTACTAAGTTTGTGATCAAGTCTGTGATCAGATCTAAATCTTAATCTTAAACCCATTTACAAACCAAACGGCCCCCTAAAACATGTCCCTACTTTTCCTAATCACACTCATTTATTTATAGGTTTTCTAACTCAGGTATACAATTGTCAAATATATTATAGGAACTTCATCAAGAAATGTTATTAAAGATCATCTCAATTCATCGACAAGTAAATTACAGGTTTTTCATTCTCGCAACAAAAACCGGTTCATCAACACCAAAAGCTGCTTATGCAACTTTTTATTTTCTGTTGGTTATTTAACTCTTTGTTTAATTACACATGTCTTATTTGTTTTAAGATTATTTTTCATCCGCGTATACACATGCGTTTCTTTCTAACACTTATTTTTAAATATATAGGTTATTATCTATTTTTTTCATCTCTTTAAAATACCTGTGAATTTCACTGATCTTTTAGCTAGTTGAATAATAAAACTGAGAGTGTCTGCATTAAGTTATCTTTTAATTAAACATAACTTAATTAAAAAAAATTAACAAACAATAATCAGCCCATAATAGGCTATCTACATCAATAATCGATTGATAATTTTTTTGTAATTTGTGATTACTATAATACGTACTCCTTTGATCATTGTGCAATTTTTTTATACCTCCCTCATTTGTTTTCTCATTGTATCTTACTAGGTTTAATACCCGTGCACGCACGGGGCTTAGACATTTTTTTTAAATATATGTATAATTTTTATTTTTCCCTGTTTTTTAAGTTATGTTATAGAGTATTATCGAAATTATATGAGGATAATAGATTCATTAAATCTTTTATATATTACGTAGTATATGTACTTGATAATTACTAATTTTTTTCTTTTGATTTACCTGTTTTCTGACTCGACATTGTGAGCCAACTAATCCCAGCGAAACTACCATTTTAGGTAGCCCGGAGTTGGCTCAAGTGAACCTTTGAGGCCACAAGGGGATTAATTTTCTCCTCATCGTTATGTTCGAACCATTAACTTCCACTTTCGAAGGCTGATATTCTTGCTGTTGGGTATGCAATTGATATTGTATATGTTTTGTAATTATAGTTGCATGAGTGTGCCAGCTATACTTAGGATTGATTGTCATACTTTGTGTTAAAACATGTAAAATTTTAGCTTCGCAATCGAATTTAAGAGCATCAAGTTGAGTTATCAAAAGTTCGCAAGACCGTCAATATTTATAGAGTATAAAAAACTAAAGAACTCAAATAAGTATTATGTTTCGTGCATACAATATGTTTTGGTCAAACAAAGATTTACCTATTGTATACCTTCAATACATATACAAATGTAAAAAGAGTTTTACCAATTTTTTCGTCACCAACACTTTTTTAAGATATAAAAGTAGCCCCATGTTGTTGTATATGATTTATAGACATACACACATGTCAATAGAATAAAGACTTTTTGAGAAATTCAAATGTCAGAATTTTAGTACGTATTAAACAAAAAAAAAATGTACTGAACCCATCAATGAACAGCTAGAAAACCCTTTTTCTTTATTTACGATAATTTATGTGATTCAGTTTTTTTCTACTTGGCTGTACAACATGAGTTTTAGGCCGAGAATGAAAAATCCATATACAAATGTAAAAATAGTTTTACTCATTTTCTCGTCACCAACACATCTCTAAGATATAAAAGTAGCTTAAGATTGTTATATATGATTTATAGGCATACAAACATGTCAATCAAAAAAGACTTTTCACAAATTCAATTGTTAGAATTTTAGTACGTATTATACCAAAAGAAAAGAAAATGCAATTCTTCCAAACTCATCAATAAATAGCTAGAAAACCTTTTTTTCTTTATTTACGATAATTTATTGTTTCGGCGTTTTTCTATTTTGTTCAACAACTTGATTTTAGACCGACAATGAAAAATTCACCCAAAAAGTCTTCGGGTAGATTTGCGCTGTGATTAAATAATGTTATATTTTTGTTGGAAGTAAGAAATTGTTTGTGTTTGTTGTATTTTAAAATATAAAGTCTAGGGGTTTAAAGTTTAAGGGGTTATTTGTTTAATTTTTAAAGTTATAATAAAACTTGTAAATTTATAATTTACAGTTAACTCATATAATTCATTTAAAATTAAACCACTAAAGTTTTATTAATTACATCCTCTTTTTTCAAGTTTTTGTTTTCACAAATTTGACACGTATATTTTTATGTATTTTTTTTTCTCCATCAAATTTCTCTACCAAAATTTATTAATTTTGACAAAATTGATTCAATTTTGACTTTTTATTGACCAATCAGATCGTACGCTTTTGCTTACGTGGCAAAATCAAGCTCTCTGATTGGTCTAACTTTTTTCTCTTAAGATTTAATCTGATTGAAAACTCCGAAATAATGTAATTCTTTTATTATATAAAAGATTGACCCATCCAGCATACATAATCACCTTATCACAATATGACTTTGCACCTAATGCAACAAACAGATGTCAAGATCAGGCCAAAAGTTCGATATTTTTTCTAAAAGAATTTGACAACACAATTACATAATACTTGTAAAGAACTAATCCAAGATAATCTGACCTGCCTGCTGACGAGCCTCTGCAAGTTCAAATAGCTCATCTGCCTCACTTTTATTCCCATGCACGTCTTCTATTGGCGCTATAAATACCCCAAAATTCTTGTGCACACAACACCCATGTAATAATAAAACTTACCATGAGGCTGTGAACCGATAATCTTACTCTTATGCTTCATACGTAATATTATAAACACGAAGGACCAACTATGTTAGTTAGAAACTTAATAACCGAAAGTTAGTTACAGAAAGTTAGTTATTTCGGTTGAAAAGAAAGGAAGGGACACATCGGTTTGTTGGCACCAATTCACAACATATATATATGTATGTAATACTCATTTGTAATGGTTAGACAGATTAGATAATTCACTTATTCAATTTACTTTGCAACTTGTATAATATCGATCTAGAGTTGGGACAACAGTGATGTCACGTTTTACTGATGTAACGAAATTCCCTTAGGTTACACTTGGATTGGCGCCAATTTTGCTTCATTTTCTGGTTTACAAATGGTTTTGGGCTTTTGGCTGTATGCATGTATTGTGTGCAAACTTCATGCCTGTTTATGATATGCAATGATTCTATGTTTAGTTTTGATAGAATACAGGTGAAATAAGCTTGACATGAAAAAACTCTTATAGAATGGACTTTCATGTAAAACGGTAGAGTAAATGGAATGCTCACAAAACCACATGTTTAGTCTTGTGCCAGAACCCTGAAGGTGAGTCATACTTGCACATATTTTTACTTTAGTTATTTTTCTTGTACGGAGATCTACTGTGTCTGTAGCAGCAATTTGGCCATACTTCATGCTGCAAGCAAACCACATGTTTAGTCTCGTGCCAGAACCCTGAAGGTGAGTCATACTTGCACATATTTTTACTTTAATTATTTTTCTTGTACGGAGATCTACTGTTTCTGTAGCAGCAATTTGGCCATACTTCATGCTGCAAGCAAACCACATGTTTAGTCTCGTGCCAGAACCCTGAAGGTGAGTCATACTTGCACATATTTTTACTTTAATTATTTTTCTTGTACGAAGATCTACTGTGTCTGTAGCAGCAATTTGGCCATACTTCATGCTGCAAGCAAACCACATGTTTAGTCTCGTGCCAGAACACTGAAGGTGAGTCATACTTGCACATATTTTTACTTTAATTATTTTTCTTGTACGGAGATCTACTGTGTCTGTAGCAGCAATTTGGCCATACTTCATGCTGCAAGCAAACCACATGTTTAGTCTCGTGCCAGAACCCTGAAGGTGAGTCATACTGGAACATATTTTTACTTTAATTATTTTTCTTGTACGGAGATCTACTGTTTCTGTAGCAGCAATTTAGCCATACTTCATGCTGCAAGCAAACCACATGTTTAGTCTCGTGCCAGAACCCTGAAGGTGAGTCATACTTGCACATATTTTTACTTTAGTTATTTTTCTTGTACGGAGATCTACTGTTTCTGTAGCAGCAATGTGGCCATACTTCATGCTGCAAGAAGTTACTTATTAATTTAGTATATTAATTCCATTTTATTTGAAATTCAAGAGTTCATATACATCGATATGAATTTAAGTGGTTATAGAAACATGTTGGGGCAAGAAGAAGCGAAAGAATACGC
>BQNB010018820.1:57739-67741 GCA_026074375.1 Tanacetum coccineum | reverse complement strand
AAAAAAAGGAAAAACCTTTTATTAATGTGGGGGTGGGGTCGGGTCAAAAACATTTAATACGACCCGTTTTTTTGTTGGGTCAGGTCCCTCAATAAATGTATTGTTTAGTAATGGGTCTACAAACCCATCACTAATGACAGATATAAAAAATATTTATTTTTGTAAGTTTCATATCCATTCTTGATGACAAAACTCATAAACCAAACAACTTTATTGAAAAAAAAAATCATTCCCTCATCTCCATACCCCCAAACCAAACACCTAATAACTCCATAAAATTCAAACACCTAATAATAAAAAAACGTGTTTTTGAAATCATTGATCACTATCTAAATTAAATATAACTAGCAGGGTACTCGCGCGTTGCGGAGACAAGTACCTCGTGATTAACCGGAGAAAAACAAAAACAAAATAATCCCAATCAAGCCCGATTCACCCATTTTTATAGGTTTCGACCGGTTATCTCCAGTTCGTTTTTGGACGGCTTTTATTTGCTAGCCGAAACGGTGGTCACTCCTGTTCCCAGTTGACCCGTTGGTCCAGTCCGGTTTTCAAAACTATATGTATTAGCATATAAATTGTATGAAGCTTAGTGTTTTATTAGTTTGTACAATGTATATAATAACATGTACTTTTCATTTTAGTGGTGTTTTAAAAATAACATTAATTAGTATGTTTAATTAGTTTATACATTATTTTAAATTATGTTGTAACTTGTTTAAATTGTACAATGTAAAAATATTATTGTACTTTTGAGTAGAGGTGTTTTAAGAATAATATTAAATGTGTTGACCAATCAATAAATGTGTGTTTGTGCGTTAGTTAATTGTACATATTGCGTGAATATTTGTATTATTAAATTTTCAACTTTTTAATGCATTTAATGGTGAAATGGTTCCTTCATTATATGTAGTATAGATATAGATTGTACTTGGATATCTGAACTTAAATATGAAAGAAAGATATAAAAATATATTTCTAAAATAAATATCTACATCTTTAGGTATTTCTTCTTTAGAGCACTCGATACGGTTGGTTGATGGCTTTAAGCCATCGTACCGGCCCAAGCTATGGCGCCATTAACCATATAGGATCTCGCGCCAAACCTCCTCGCGCCGTAAGGACCAGCCGACGCCAAAGCCTTTTTACTTTTTATTTTTATTTTTTTTGAATTATGGCTGTTATGTAACGGTTAAAAAAGTGAGAAAATGAAATATGGGTAAAAAACTAGCCGTTATTATACTCATTTTTTTTCAAATTTTTACACCTTAAAAATGTTATAAATACCTTCTTATTATTCTAAATTTTACACACTTCCAATATCATATATACCTCAACAATACTTATTTTTTCTTAAAAAAAAACACTATGAATCCCAACATCTATGATTATTACGATATTTATTTTAAAGACGAAACAAAGCGATATATGCAGGGTTTTGAGGCTTATGAACAATTTCTAGCTTTGAGTAATCAAGAAACCAAGGGTTTGGGATCAGGTCCAAAGACTAGGACATACATACCACGTGAACGAGAAGAGGCGGAACAACGGTTAATTGAAGACTATTTTGGCGACCGAAGACACTCCTCCTAAATACACGGAAGCTAATTTTAGGCAAATGTATCGTATGAGTTCTAAACTTTTTAAAGATATTACAAATTACGATGCTAAGCCTCTTCCTGAATACTTTCATTTTTTAAACAACGTCACGATTGTATGGGTCGTGCAAGTATTAGTCATGTTATGAAGTGCACATCCGTCAAACGTCAATTGACATACATCACAACACCCGATGCATTTGATGAGTACTTGCAAATTGCTGAGCGTTGTTCACAAGAATGTTTAGATAGCTTTACTAAATGCGTATATACTTTATACTAGAAGAGTTTTTAAGAAAGCCCAATTTAGAGGATATCGAAAAAATATATACATTGCACGAAGAAGAACATGGACTCCGGAGAATGCTCGGGAGTATTGATTATATGCATTGGGAATGAACAAACTGTCTAAAGTCCTTACATAATCAATTCAAAAAACGCGATCATAAATACCCGACTCTTATGTTAGAAGCCGTTGCGGATTATAAATTATGGATTTGGCATGCATATTTTGGTGTTCCAAGGGCAAATAATGACCTCAATGTGTTATATGGTTCCCCGTTATTTGATGACCTTCTTGCCGATAAAGCTCCAGTAGCTCCATTTGTAGTAAATGGAAAAACATACAACAAAGGTTAATATTTAGCCGACGGTATTTATCGAACATGGTCTACATTTGTCAAAACGTAATCTATTGCAAGGGAAGAAAACAATGAATTTTAAAAAAGTTCAAGAAAGTGCATAAAAAGATATTGAACGAGTTTTCAGACTCCTACAAGGTCGTTGGAAAATTATACAACAACCTGCGCGTGCTTTACAAATCAACACGCTACGAAGAATAATGCATTGTTGTATAATATTACATAACATGATATTGAAAGATAAAAAATTCGCAGTTACTAATTTTAAAGATATCTTCATTACTCCACAGTCGAACATTCAACGTACTTGGATCGAAAGATGTGAGTTACATGTTAGGAAAGCAAAAAACTTCGAAATAGTAGAGTGCACACTGAGCTTGGACAAGACATCGACGAACATTTATGGAACCACAATCACTAAATTGTATTTTTTAATGTATCGTTATTTAAATTTGTATTTTCATCAAATATACTTTTTTATTAATGAATTTTAATTTTAGTTATGTATTTTTTATTTATATAAATGATTTTTTTTCCTCACGGCATCACATTTTTCAACGCCAACTAAAAAAGAAGTATTTTAGTGCCATGTAATAAACTGGTGCCATAGAAAAAAAATGATAAGATGATATCATTTTTGCCCTCAGCTTAAAAGTTAAAACCATAACACCAATTGTACCCAATGCTTTTATACATCCATTTCGCGTACTCATATCACGTCATGAAGGATTGATTTTGATATAAAAAAAGAAGTTATTTCATCAAAAGAACTACAAATAAAAATTTATGCATACGTGAGTTACTTTTGTGAAAAAACCTAGGGTAAAGGCTATAGAATACCAACGTACTTTTCAAAATTTACCGTAATGAACAACTTACCTTTTTATTATCGATACAACCAACTTACATTCAAATTTTGTTTCAACTTGAACAAAACGTTTGTACCGTTAGTTATTAAGTGGAAATGTTAGTCAATTTAGCTAACGATCGTTTGAAGAAGCTGCAAAAATCGTCCCTGAGGTTTTCATATATTTTTTTTTGAAATTTTTTTCTTTCGATTTCGAAATTTTTTTTCGAAAATTTGTACACACATTTTTTCGAAAATTTTTATACACATTTTTATAAAAAAAATCGAAAAAAATTTTATACACAAAAAATTTACGAAAAAAAATGTTCGAAAGAATTTTTTTTCAAAATATATATATATATATATATATATATATATATATATATATATATATATATATATGAAAACCACAGGGACGATTTTTGCAACTTCCTCAAATATTTTTATGAATTTTGTTTATAAAATAAATGTAAACTCAATAACAAATTCAAAGAGGAAGAACATAAAGACTAATGATGCAAGCGATCGTTAGCTAAATGGACTAACGTTGCCACATAATAACTAACGGTACAAACGTTTTGTTCAAGTTGAAACAAAATTTGAATGTAAGTTGGTGGTATCGATAATAAAGACGTAAATTGTTCATTACGGTAAATTTTGAAAAGTACGTTGGTATTCTATAACCTTTACCCAAAAACCGACAAAACACAAGTTTGAGAACAAATCAATATAAAGGCTGTCGACATGGAGTTGTGCCTAATTTCCATTGGTGCATAATTGCATATCAACCACAAATATATAATGTGTCAGTAAATATCGACATATTTTCCGTACCATTTTTAGTTGCTGAGTTGCACAAGAAAAGGAATATAGAAAACATTACACAAATGATCCCTATAATATGTTCACAATCACAAAATTTAAACTTTAAGTTTCACATAGTCACTCACTTGTTTGCGCACTTTAAAACCCCATTGATATCTAAGTTTTGACATATATTACGTTTCCCGTATAATATGCTCAATATAATGTTAGAACACTGTACGTACACAAAGTTTATGATATTAAGATTATTTTAATAGAAATAACATCATTTTATATTTGAATTAAAGAAAAGTCACAAGTACTTGATTATTTTCCTTTAATTTTTTTTCTGTAAAACAAATTTTTGCTAATGTCTTAAAATGACTATATATAAGTTCTTTTTTTTTTCACTGAAAAAGGTTTAAAACTTTTAGTTTTTCTTTATACAAGAGACAACCTGTGAGATCAAATTTCGACACCACATTTTATGCTCTTAAAGGTTTATACTTGCAAGTTGCAACTGGTAAACGAATGAGGTTCAACCTGTAAAACATATCTTTAATTTAAATGTATGCGGCTCAATCGAGGTATCCTGCGACCATTTTCGACCCTTTTCTCGCCAACCCGAATGTGTATCCAATAAGATTTAGATCCTTGACATTTTGTGAGGTGATCACCAAGTATTTTACAACTAGATCATTTGAGGGTGATATTATATTTAAAGGGTTATACTTAAATATGTTAAAAAACTTGAAGGTGTCTAGTGTAAAAGAGAAAAAAACAGAACCAATATAAACATAAACAGAAACCAAACAACACCTGCACTTCACTCATTCTCTCTCACATCTTTCAAACATGACAACTGTTCCTGTTGGAACTCATATTCACCCTTCTTGCCACTTAGAATCCCATAAAATTCCCATTATTTCCACTAAATACAAACAATCATCATTAAGTTATAGCAAGAAAGTGAGTTGTATCCTTAAAAATGGCGCCAAAACCAGTTATTTCAGACCTTGTTTTGATTCTAAGGGTACGAGAACAACAGTTGGACCTTCTGCTAATGCCTCTACATCGGATACGGCTGTGCTCGATACCGCGGTATCTGATGACGTCATCTTTCGAGAAACATATCCTTTGCAACGCATTGAAAAGGTTCTTTTCAACTCAATTGTGTGTTTATGTTTTTGTGGTATAGTATAAGTGTTTAGTTAATATAAGAATCTAGACCATTTCTTAGTATTTTGAATTGTGTGTAACTTAAAATGTTGATGCATATGTGCAATGAAAGTGTACATTAGTCATAAACGTGTGAGTAAATGAGGTTAATTTCTCTTGTTCAGGATAACGGGGAGGGTGAGTAACCCTGCCACCCCCAAATGTGTACCTAGTGTGGTTTAAACTCTTGACCTCTTTAAAGGACATCGGGTGCCTTACCACTAGGCGACTTAGTGGTGGTTAGAGTTTACATTAGTCATATTGGGACAAAAATGAATGTATGTTGAAATTTAGGGAGGGTATGTAGGTAGATGTCCGTAGTTCATTCTGGAGTTAGATGAATTCAGGGGTATGGTTTATGTAACTGCTCTGGATTCGCATCTATAATCCATCTGGTATTTGAGACTCAGGACGTGGTTTGTACTTGTGTTTGTGATTTGTTTTTCTGCTTCGCTGGGTCGATCTTTTTTCCTATATATTAATTTAGTATTTCTGTTAAAGGAATAGCGATGACGGTGTTTAAGGTTCAATAGAACTAGCGACATCAATAACGTATAAGAAGTCATTTTGACTTGGCTAAAAGTCCCAGAGTTGTAAAGAAAACGAGCAAAACAATTACTCCTCTGTAACACTTTTTATAGACTTGGAAACACAAGATGTTCTTGATCAGGACTATTTTCGATCCTTTGTATTTATACGTGATGCAATATCAATCATAAGTCCAATATCAAGTGTTTATGCTGTATGCAAATTTTGTTGTATGCTTAGTTTTTGTTGGGGTGCTAATGGTTGAGCATCAATGACAGGTGGAGGGAAAGATATTGATCAGATTAGATAGTGGTAAGGATGATGAAAATTGGCAGCTAACTGTAGGATGTAACCTTCCAGGGAAATGGGTTCTTCATTGGGGAGTTAATTATGTCAACGACATTGGCAGGTTTGCTTGACCATGTAGTCACACTGTTTTGCACTCTTGTATATCTTTCGTTCTATTCAATAAACTTCTAACACCGCTTTACATGTTTGAACTTGCATATATGTTCAAGTATGCTCTTCATAGTAATGCTCATTATTTGTTACTCAATACCTGTAGTGAATGGGATCAGCCTCCTGTCGAGATGAGACCGCCGGACTCTATTACCATAAAGGTACTAAATTTGGTGATCGAATTCTATTATGCTTAAGTGCACTTTAATAATTTATTAGCGGAGTGCTTAATATTGTGTACCTGCATCTTTCAGGACTATGCAATTGAGACCCCTTTGACAGAATCATCAACATCGACAGAAGCAGATTACGTAGTGAAGATTGATTTTAACACTAAAAGTTCAATTGCATCTATTAATTTTGTTCTAAAGGTACTAGTTGGGGTTATTAGTGGTGATGGTTGTTGGTTATAGTTCTTCATTTGCTTTGTACTTTTTGCGCTTGCTATTAATTAACTTCCAATGATTTAGGACGAGGAAACTGGATCTTGGTATCAGTACAGAGGGAGAGATTATAAGGTGCCACTTGTTAATTTCTCCAACGATGATGACAATACTGTAGGAATTGAAGCGGGATTTGCCATATGGCCAGGTTGAATAATAATACATCATCTTTTTTAATTTGAAACTATAACAAGTTGGCTAACAAATCTTTTGAATGAGGGCTTTCAGGGCAATTTTCCAGCACGGTGTTCCAATCAAAAGACACACAATCT
The DNA here is from genome assembly GCA_026074375.1 of Tanacetum coccineum. Taxonomy (NCBI): domain Eukaryota; kingdom Viridiplantae; phylum Streptophyta; class Magnoliopsida; order Asterales; family Asteraceae; genus Tanacetum; species Tanacetum coccineum. The sequence goes on along the minus strand of BQNB010018820.1, from coordinate 60,931 downwards.
GAAGACGAAAATATAAACGGTAACTTGAAGGAATCTGTTCAGCAGAAGATCAGCCTTGAAAGTTTTTGTGAAGAACACTCAATTGTAAAAGAAACTTTGGTTACAAACTCAATGAGCGTTTACATGAAACCTTCAGAAGCATCTAATCACCTTGTGCATATAGAAACCGATATTCCTGGTGACGTTATTGTCCATTGGGGAGTCTGCAAGGACGAAAGTAAGAAGTGGGAATTTCCTTCTGAACCATTTCCTGTTAATACATCCATATTTAAGAACAAAGCTTTGCGTACTCAATTGCAGCAAAAAGAAGGCGAAAACGGCTCCTTTGGAGTATTCCCATTAGATATAGAAACTTGTGGTTTTGTTTTTGTTCTAAAACTTAACGATAACACATGGATTAATTGTATGGGGAATGATTTTTACATACCTATTCCAAAAGAAAACACTGTCCAAAAAGTTGAACTTCCGTCGGCAGTATCTGCTGAAGATGTGGAAGTTTCTGCGTATACCGATGAAATCATCGAAGAAATTCGACATCTTCTAAGTGGAATATCATCAGAAGGTAAGCAGAAAACAAAAAGTAAAGAAGCACAAGAATTGATTCTTCAAGAAATCGAAAAGTTAGCAGCAGAAGCGTACGGTATCTTCAGAAGCTCAGTTATAACTTCACCAGAGATCATCGAGGAGGTGAAAATAAGGTCAGCAACTGGTTCAGGTTTTGAAATATTATTCCAAGGGTTCAATTGGGAATCTAATAAGTCTGAAAGATGGTATGTTGAACTAGAAGAAAAAGTTGATGAGCTGGCGTCACTCGGTTTCACTATTGTGTGGTTGCCCCCACCAACTGAATCCATCTCACGCGAAGGATACATGCCAAGGGATCTATATAATTTGAACTCCAAGTATGGAAGCATTGATGAGTTGAAGTCCCTTGTGAAAAAATTCCATAAAGTTGGTATTAGAGTCCTCGGGGATGCTGTCATAAATCATCGTTGTGCACATTTTCAGAATCAAAATGGCATTTGGAACATTTATGGTGGTCTATTGAATTGGGATGACCGTGCAGTTGTTGGGGACGATCCCCATTTTCAGGTATTAACATGCTTAGCTTTTTTTTTTCATTTCTTTTGATGGCGATGTTATAAAGCATTCTGTAACCGTCTTTCATTATTATTGTAGGGGCGGGGGAATAAGAGTAGTGGAGATAATTTCCATGCTGCCCCAAATATTGATCATTCACAAGACTTTGTGAGAAAAGATCTTTGTGAATGGCTACGTTGGCTTAGGTTAGTCATTCATCTTATTCAAATTTGTTGTTTTTATGCATTGGTTGTTATGTGTTGTAATATTGCAGGAAAGAGATTGGGTATGATGGATGGAGGCTGGATTATGTACGCGGATTTTGGGGTGGTTATGTAAAGGAATACATGGAGGCAAGTGAGCCGTATTTTTCTGTTGGCGAGTATTGGGATTCTCTATGTTATACCTATGGTGAGATGGATCACAATCAAGATGCCCATCGCCAAAGGATTGTTGACTGGATAAATGATACCAATGGGACCGCTGGAGCTTTTGATGTAACAACAAAAGGAATTCTTCATTCTGTAAGTATTTCCAAGATATTGTTCTACGAGTTTAGATCCATAAGATTTTGTTACATATTTTTTTCTATATTACAGGCAATTGAAAGATGTGAATACTGGAGATTATGTGATTCAAATGGAAAACCTCCCGGCGTTCTTGGCTGGTGGCCCTCTCGTGCTGTAACCTTTATCGAAAATCATGACACTGGTTCTACACAGGTATCGACTTATTTCCTCTTGGGGTGTGTGTTTTTCTGTATGTGTGTGTTAAGACACTTATTGAGTTAGTTGTTAAAAGGGTCACTGGAGATTCCCTGGTGGAAAGGAGATGCAAGGATATGCTTACATCCTCACTCACCCTGGGACCCCATCGGTTTTTTATGATCACTTGTTCTCTCGCTACAAGAATGAAATCTCTGCACTTATATCACTCAGAAACCGCAACAAGATACAATGCCGGTGTACAGTAAGTATTATAATCTTAGTATGAGTTATCGAGTATTTAATTAATACAGAGTTAGATTAATACACCATATCTCTTGTGTGTCATGTGATGTTTAGGTTAATATCACCAAGGCGGAAAGAGATGTTTATGCAGCCATTATTAATGACAAGGTGGCTATGAAGATTGGACCCGGCCATTATGAACCTGACAGTGGGTCCCAGAATTGGTCATTAGCGCTTCAGGGCAATGATTACAAGGTATGGGAAGCATCATAAGCTCATTGTCACCGCTTGTTTCATATTGTCAGTGAACACATTTTCAAGTATGAACATGATAATGGATTAGATCATTAGCAAGTCCAAATATTGTTCACCAAGAGCATTAATTTGTATATGATTTTGTAATAAAGCAAATAAGATGAAGCTGTAAATCATGTTTCATCTTAAATGTGTCAATTGACACAGGCTAAACTCGTGCAGTCATGTTTATTCATGAATATGTTTCTGTAATTGACTACAAGGATAATGTTGTACTAGAAGGATTCACCACTAAATGTTTCCGCCTTATAAGAGCCCAGGGTATAAGTGTATAACAAAATTATAGCCCCGGCGACCACATTGGTGTTATACCATACCTCATTTCGGTGTTATAAGGAAATGCTGAGAGTGTGTGTATATTGGGTATGTTTTAGTGGTCTTGAATGCGGGTAAATTATTGTTTGGTGTTATGCGGATGTGGCAACACCTTTTTACGACACCGTCACCACACATGGTGCTCTATTACTTCAAACTTTGTTGAAGTGTTTTTTACGGAAATTTGATAAAAGATGCTTAACAATGCACCGTCCATGTGTTTTCAAAAGAGAAATTTGATGAAAGGCGCTTCACTATGTACCTTCCACGTTTTGTAAGACTCGATAAGGGGATGTCTTACATAAGCATACTCCAAATATGAAAATACAAAGAATACAATTTTCTTTATCTGAAACAAAGTACAATAATATCTCAAACACCCCACATATCACATACATTTGACTAACCTAGTTGGAGAGATGGTTCACATTTCTCACTAACCAGCAAACTGAGATATTTCGATATTTTAATTTGTGGTCTTAAAGCATTAAAAAGAAATACACTAAAAAACTTGAAGGTGCATAGTGTAAAT
>BQNB010018820.1:0-55918 GCA_026074375.1 Tanacetum coccineum | reverse complement strand
TGAAACCCCTTTGACAAAATCATCATCAGCAGAGACAGAGGCAGATTCAGTTTATGAAGTGAAGATTGATTTTAACACTGCAAGTTCAATTGCAGCTATAAATTTTGTCTTAAAGGTACTGGCTGAAGCTTTTAGTGGTTAAGGATCTTAACATGCCTCTGTAATTCTAGCGCTTTACACTCGATCAACTTTCAATGATTTAGGATGAGGAAACTGGATCTTGGTATCAGTACAGAGGGAGAGACTTTAAGGTGCCACTTGTCAATTTCTCCAACGATGATGACAATACTGTAGGAATTAAACCGGGCTTTGCCATATGGCCAGGTTGGATGATACACTATTTTTGTAATATGTCAATATTTATGATTTAACAAAAGAGCAATACTTAAGTATCTACTTGTCTATTTTTTCTGAATGACGGATTTCAGGGCAGTTCTCCAGCACGTCGCTCCAATCAAACGATACAAAATCCAATGACGATAATAAAAATGGTAATTTGAAGGAATCTGTTCAGCAGAAGATAACCCTTCAAAGTTACAATGAAGAACACTTAATTGTAAAGGAAACTTCGGTTCAAAATTCTATGAATGTTTACATGAAGAGATCTACAGAAACATCCAATCATCTTGTGCATATAGAAACTGATATTCCTGGTGACGTTATTGTTCATTGGGGAGTCTGCAAGGATGAGAGTAAGAAGTGGGAAATTCCCTCTGAACCATATCCTGCTAATACAAACGTATTTAAGAACAAAGCTTTGCGTACTCTATTGCAGCAAAAAAGTGGAAATGGCTCCCTTGGTGTATTTCCATTAGATGAAGGAACTTATGGCTTTGTTTTTGTTTTGAAACTTGAGGATAACACATGGATTAATTATATGGGTAATGATTTTTACATACCTGTTCCAAAACCAAGCATCGTCCAGAAAGTAGAACTTCCTTCGGCAGTATCTGAGGAAGATGTGGAAGTTTCTGCGTATACTGATGATATCATCGATGAAATTAGACATTTGGTAAGTGGGATATCTTCAGAAGGGAGCCGAAAAACAAAAAGTAAAGAAGCACAAGAAATGATTCTTCAAGAAATTGAAAAGTTGGCAGCAGAAGCGTACGGTATTTTCAGAACCTCAGTTCAAACTTCACCAGAAATAATCGAGGAGGATATTGAACCCGCTGTCAAAATACACTCAGCAACTGGTTCGGGTTTTGAAATTTTATTCCAAGGGTTCAATTGGGAATCTAATAAGTCTGGAAGATGGTATGCTGAACTAGAAGAAAAAGTTGATGAGCTGGCGTCACTTGGTTTCACTGTTGTTTGGTTACCCCCACCAACTGAATCCATCTCACGCGAAGGATACATGCCAAGGGATCTATATAATTTGAACTCCAAGTATGGGAGTATTGATGAGTTGAAGTCCCTTGTGAAAAAATTCCATAAAGTTGGTATCAGAGTCCTTGGGGATGCTGTCATAAATCATCGTTGTGCACATTTTCAGAATCAAAATGGTATTTGGAACATTTTTGGTGGTCTATTGAACTGGGACGATCGTGCAGTTGTTGCTGACGACCCCCATTTTCAGGTATGAATGTGCTTACTTATTTCTTTTGATGGTGATGCTATAAAACATTCTGTAACTGTCTTCCGTTATTATTGTAGGGGCGGGGAAATAAGAGTAGTGGAGATAATTTCCATGCTGCCCCAAACATTGATCATTCTCAAGACTTTGTGAGAAAAGATCTTTGTGAATGGTTACGTTGGCTTAGGTTAGTCATTCATCTTATTTAAATTTGTTGCTTTTATGCATTTGTTGTTAGGTGTTGTATTTTGCAGGAAAGAGATTGGGTATGATGGATGGAGGCTGGATTATGTACGTGGGTTTTGGGGTGGTTATGTAAAGGAATACATGGAGGCAAGTGAGCCGTATTTTTCTGTGGGCGAATATTGGGATTCTTTAAGTTATACCTATGGTGAGATGGATCACAATCAAGATGCTCATCGCCAAAGGATTATTGACTGGATAAATGACACCAATGGAACTGCTGGTGCGTTTGATGTCACAACAAAAGGAATTCTTCATTCTGTAAGTATTAACAACAACTTCTTATACGATTTTGGCTACGTGAGACTTTGTTACATATATCTTTCTATATATATAGGCAATTGAAAGATGTGAATATTGGAGATTAAGTGATTCAAAGGGAAAACCTCCAGGAGTTGTTGGGTGGTGGCCCTCTCGTGCTGTCACCTTTATCGAAAATCACGACACTGGTTCTACACAGGTATCGACTTATCTCCTGTTAGTGTATATTTTTGTGTATGTGTGTTAAAGACACTTATCAAGTTGGTTGTAAAAAGGGTCACTGGAGATTTCCTGGTGGAAAAGAGATGCAAGGATATGCTTACATACTGACTCATCCTGGGACACCATCAGTTTTCTATGATCACATGTTCTCTCGCTACAAGCCTGAAATTTCTGCGCTTATGTCACTCAGGAACCGCAATAAGATACAATGCAGGAGTACAGTAAGTATCATAAAGCTAGTTATGAGTAATGGAGTATTTCATTATGGAGTACCAAGGAAAATTAACACAGTATCTCTTGTGTGTCGTGTGATTTTTAGGTTAAAATCACAAAGGCGGAGAGGGATGTTTATGCAGCCATTATTGATGACAAGGTGGCTATGAAGATTGGACCGGGCCATTACGAACCCCAAGGACACCAGAAATGGTCATTAGCAGTTCAGGGCAATGATTACAAGGTATGGGAAGCATCATAAGCTCATCCTCACCGCTTGTTCCATATCGTTAATTATTTCAAGTACGAACATGGCATGGACTGTATCATTAGCAAGCCTAAATATTGCATGCCGAGTGCATTAACTGTATATGATTTTGTGATAAAAAAAAACAAGATGCAGCAGTAAATCATGTTCCAACTTATATGTGTCAATTGACACAGACTAAACTCTGTTGGTTGTTGTGTGTCCCAAAACAGGGTTAAGACAATCAATAGCCTAGCTATATACCAAAGATGGTTACTGGATATCACTTGAAATTGTGTAATCACTTTCCAAAGAAGATTATTCGACCCTATGCCTGGGTATTACGAATACCTCCTTGGGATAAGACCACGTATTTGTTCTCGTTTTAGGCACAAATCAAGAACCCTTTCGTTTCTATGTGTTTAGGTTTTCTGTCTATTTTATGCAAAATGTGATCTCCTATTTATAGAAGAATACTCAAAACCCTAGTCAAAGAATTATGAGAGATTATAAGAGATATAATCTCATCCATAGCTAGCCTCCTTGATTTTAGGTATTAGTGGTTACATGACCATATTAATCGTGGTCATTAAATGTAATTGTAACTTACCATATGAAACGGTCAAAACAGTTACAAATCATTAAATTCATATTAATGAGTTATTCCTTCAGCATCCTGAACATTCAACTAACTCACTGAAGAGTATAAAGTTCAATACTGAAAAGACTCACTGGTGAGTTAACCCGCTGAGGATACTTCCTCTGATGGATTACTCCCTGATGAATATCCTTCAGTCCAGAGTTACTCACTGAAGAGTTGATGTGCTGTCGTGTAGGGTCAATTTTGATTATCAAGTTTTAAATTTATATTTAGCCGACAAACCTAAAACAACACTTTAACGAGCAGTGTACCCGGTCAAGATGGAGTTCGCGATAAGTAGGGTGTCGAACACTAAGAGTGGAACATTAATCCTCTATTAGTATTTTAATTAGCATATTTACTGGTTAAACCTATGCTATATACGTTGTCTAATGATATGGGGGGTTTTCAGCCTGAGAGACTGGCACAGGTTTAGTGAAAACAAATATCAATTCAATACACAATAAACACAAAAGAAGAAAATCAGAAGATAGAAAAGCGGTACAAGCCAAATGATAGAAAACTGTATTAGCCATATTAAATATGGTTCAATGCTGGTTTGTTTGTTTTAGTGCAATGATTTACTTATCTCGAAGCGGCATATCATTCTTAAGACTTAGGCGGGTCATCATCCTAAGACCTAGACACAATTAATCCTATCACAATTAACGCATCCGCATAAAGCATCCTTTAGTTTAATTATAATCTATCTTAGGGAATCAAAGCAGTGGTGATCTTGTTAAAACCCTAGCCCAACGGGACTTTACCCACTTATTGTTTGACGGTGTTTTATATACTGGTAGTCCACTATTCAAATCTTTATCAGTTAATTAAGAGCATGATTGCTGAAACATAAACGGGTCACCTACCGGTCCAACTAAGCTCATAATTCAAAGACAAAGACAGAACGTTATTTGTGATCCTATTGGTCCAGTAATATAAAACACGATATGGAGAGCTATCCCGGTATCTAGATTACTTTTTAGGTATCACTAGACCCAGTTGAATGATAGGTCGCATATTCAAACACATAAACAAGTATGAGGTGATAAACATAATTAAACAATCAACGATAAATTAAGAAATCGATTTTAAAACAAACCAAACATTGAACTTTCATTAAGATGGCTAATACCCGAGGGTATTAGCCCACAACCATTGTAATTATACAAGCGTAATCAAACAATGAAAATCGAACGATTAAGAGAGTAAAAATTACACGATGTCTTCTATGGATTCGTGATCAATGCTTGACCTTGGTGGCTGATCTTCTCTTCTAAAATTCGTCTTTAATGAGTATGGTATAAAGAATATGATATTGCACACTGAAAACTTATTTTTGAGTCTTCTATTTATAGTGTCTGAAAAAGACTCGATACGCCGTATCTGGCAAGGTCGATACGGCGTATTGGGCTGGATTCCTTGGAGTGCACGCTACGTTCATAATAAATCAGTGATATCATTCCCAATTTACTTGATTTATTGTATCTTTGAATATTTATCTTTATGGATACGGTGTACGTATCAGGAGGGATACGCCGTATTAGGAATTGGTCAAACGCGTTTTCTTGTTATGTCAGGCACTGATACACCGTATCTCTTTTTTTGGATACGGCGTATTGGTCAGAAATCAGCAACCTTTAAATATCTTCGTTTTAGCTCCAATTTATGCGCCTTTTAGCTTGTCTTCACAAAACACTCCTGAATTACTGCATTTATCAACTTTAAAGCAATTAAGTACTAAATTATGCAATAATTATATAAAAGTGGGCAAAACAGATGGGATAAATAATATAATAAAGTGACGTTATTTGATGTCATCAAATATCCTTCCACTTGAATCCTACTTATCCTCAAGTAGACTTTAGAAAAAGTTTCAGTTTATGAAAATGTGTCCCAACCGAAGTTTAGGATTTTCCATTTAAGCATCGTTTTGTCCTAATCACCTGTACATAACCAAGCTCCTCACGAAATATGGAAATGAAAAACACTTAGATCACTCAACTAATCTAGGGTGCAACATTTAAGTAGTACACTCAATTGCTCAGTCGTGATTAGCTTCGTATCATAGGCTTGGCAAGGATACACATCTCCACCGCTAAAGCTAAGGAGAAACAAGTCAAAACCTAAATTGGGTTAAGAAGGCTTAGGGTTGATCATTCAACAATCTTTCACCATAAGTACCACACCAACAAGGCAGCTGTATCGTACAAACACGGCCGTAACGACGAAATAGATACATATAATCCAATCATATCCTTGTTCGTGTTTAACTAGCGGTTAGGATGAAGAATGATATAGGGTAGGGAGCTTCTAACTTTCACCGAAAGTCGTCATCCAACAAGGCAGCTGAGACATGCATACATGGCTGTAACGATAGAATAGACAGGCATGCTCAAACAAGTCCTTCTTCGAGTGGACATTAAGGTTAGTTGCTAGGAAAGATAAGTAAAATAGGTGTTAAACAAAATTCACGAATCAAATAGATTAAAGCCAACAAATAAGGTACGGTTGCTAGTAACTTTCCCCCGACCGTTCCATAGCAAAGACTCAAACATATAAACAAACGCCTTGATCACAGAAATGACAAAGACAACTGTAGGATCCCGATTTACCACTTTATTTCATAAATCTTAACAAGAAACAAGAAACTAGAGAGAGAGAGAGAATCGAAAAGAGAGAGAGAAGAGAGAGAGATGAGAGAAAAAGATTTTTGATATAGAAACGAAAACTTTATTATTTTCTACAAACTAGATGATAAAGAAAATTTTCTTAAAAAGCCAAATATTTTTTTGATATTTTTGCTTTTTTTTATGAATTAAATTAATCTTTTATCTAAATTAATTTTAAAAAATATTAATCGATTACTAAAATTCTGGAAAAATTTACAAAAAATACTTTTACTCTATAAAGTTCATACGAAAAATGAAAATACAAAACACAGCTTACAGTAATATAGCCCGCCAATAAGCTTATTGTTCAGCTTATAAGCGTATTTGACAAATATCCACTATAAGTTTTAAAGTCCCTTGAGTCTTTAAACGAAAAAGACCCATGGCGCAGTGTAAGTGGTGTATGTTATAAAGGGGATGTATCGCTTGGTCCCGGGTTCGGAGTCTTGCTCACCCGGACCCAGTTTTTTAACCTTTTTTTTTCTTTTTCGAACAACTCAAAGTGGGCAAAGTTGTTTAGCTCGTGGGGCATTAACAGCTTTTGTCTAAATAAAGCTTTTTATGAAAGTGTAAAAATTAGCACTAAAAATAAGCTTCAAACTTGGCTGTTTAGTAAATGCTTAAAAAAGCAAAAAAGTGCTAAGTCTTTTTCGACTTTACGGATGAATTTATATCTAAGGCACAAAAGAACTTTAAATCACAAGCTAAGGGTCTAAACTAACCATAAGGTAAGCTCAAAAGAAAAGGAGGAAGCTATACTAAATAAAGCTGTTAGATGGGCTATAGTGACAGAAACTGAAATAAGCCTAAAAGCTAATAATTTACTAAGTCAATGGGGCTATAAGCTAGGTAAAGCGAAGCTTAATGTGACAGAAACTATCATAAAGCTTAAACTACAATTACACTAAATCATTGGACAAATAAGCTTGGAAAAAGGCTTAAACAAATAAGCAAAAATGAAAATTAAGCAATCCCTATATCTAAATCATGCAAAAACAGTCAAAAGCTGAGTTTGGGCTTAAGAATAAGCCAACAAACAAGCTTCTTAAAAGCTGAAATTTAGAGAGCTTATACAAGGGGTTATAAGCTCTCTAAATAAGCCAATAAGCTTGGGCTTTATAAGACAAAAAGCTAAGAAGGAGGGACTTAAAGTCTCCCCTTTGCACCAGGGGAGCCTTAAGGTTAGCCTCAAGGGCTTATTTGACAGCTTGTAAAAAGCTGTCAAATAAGCTCTAAACAAAAAGTTAAGCTAAAACAGATGGAGTGCCCTATGAAAGGGACCTGTGCACCAAATTTTAGCTTTTAAAAAGCTTAAACACTTGCTGATTTTTGATTGTGAAAAAGGGTCTTGGATTTTTAAAAACTGTGGCACTAAGAAAACTTGGGAGTTTTGACTTAACAAGTCAAAAGACAAAGAAGGTTTGACAGCTTTCTTAACACACAAAATACACACTTTTTGAACCCTTAACTCAAATTCACAAGTGCTTATCTAAATAAGCACTTGTGATGTCTTTAAAAGTCTCACAGTTTCAAAAGAGGTTTGATAGACTTTTGAACAACAATTTCCCAACTAAAAATGTTTTAAAAACAGCTTTAAAGTAGCTTAAAATTTGTGCTTAAACTGACTAAATGACCCTAACCCAAAGTCAAAACCATTTTGACCCGTTTTTACCCTTGTGCCAAACACTCCTTAATGGAAAACTGTCACAACTAATTTGCACTTAAAATCTATTTAAAACTAAAACTTATAAAACCTTTTATCTACTTCAACTAATATTACACTAATTAAGCTACTTAAGTAATAAAAACTATAGCTTATTAAGAGAAATAAGCTACTTTCTCTCCTAGCTTATACTACTTAAGTGACATTTTTAAAAGAGAAACTGAGATTAAACACATTAAATCTATTGAAAACTGAAAACAGCTAGAAATTAAGTCTGAACAAACATATTTGAAGAGAATGAAACAAGATTGAATAGAAATAAGCAATTGATAAAGCTAAAATTAAGCTAAAATGAGGCTTGAGAAATTAAACCTGAGAAATTTGTTGTCTCAGAACCAAAGCCACTCTATCTGAGTGAGTGGCTTAAAAACCAAATCTTAATGGCACCTTGCCTCTAAACCTGAGCTTAAAAGCTCAATAAGCTCTTGGGAGCTTATTACCTCCTTGAGCTTTCAAACTTGAATGAACTTGAATGAAAAAGGAAGGTATTGAACATAAATGAACAAAGACAGTTTATATAAGCTTTTAACAAGTTGTGTATAACTTTTGAGCTTAAGAAAATGCAATAAGCTAAAAACAGCTTATTACGAGCTTATTGCTAAAAAATGGCTTATTCCTTGAAATTTAAAACGTAAACACGATTTAACTTGCTTCATTAATAACTAAAGAAGAGTACAAATGTAGTAACAAAGTACTAAACTCAAATTGAAAGATTTTTGAAACTTAATTGCATGAACAGTGCATAAATTTAGAAAATTACAAAGGAAATTGAAAAACTAAAACTAACTACTCTCTAATCTTCTGTCTTCATCTCTTTTATAGTGAGTTCTTGTGTTAGTTGTGTGAGAGGGGGAAAGCAAACACATCTTAGCCCTCCAATTTCATCAAAAATCCATCTTGGTCGTCGAAATAGGTCTTGGGAGGTGTGGGATTGCCAACTTGGCAATCTCACAGCTGGGAAAGGTAGTGGAGGAGGGGGGAGGTGATTACCCATGGTGGTGGTGAAGGTCTACGGGGTAAAAATGGGTTAACAAACCCGTGATTGTTTTTGGGGGGAAAAAGAAAGGCGGGAAAATTTGTTTGAGGTATAACAGAGTGAGGGTTTTAGGAATTGGCAAAGTTGGTCCCTAATGGTTATGTGTTTCATTACACAATTCGTCCTTGTGGTTATATAACTTTTGGGGACTTGGCAAAACAAGTCCCCAAGAGTTATATAACTCTTTGCACCCCACGTCCTTGGTGGATACAACTCTTTGGACTTGGCAGAACAAGTCCTTGGAGTGTATCTTTGCAAAAATGACAGATTGCACCCTTGTCTTCTTTTTTCTCTTTTCTTCTTTGTATATAAGTTTAGGGTAGGCAATTTCAACCCTTAACTTATATATCCTGATGAGTTGACATTTTGGCTTCGTGGTATGATTAGGTGGTTGAACTTTGACCTTGACGCAGTTGGACTTTTCTGTTGACTTTTTGACTTGATGACTATTTTCGACTTCGATTTGGCTTTGTCTTTCACTGTCTTTATTCATTCTGAGTCGGTTTAGTCGTTTGGCTTTGTTTTCGTCTTTTCCTTAGTTATCCGTTTCCTACACAATACAATTACAAAACAAGCATAACAATTAGCAAAACAAGCATATATTTGGCATTTTAAGTCCGTTTTTGGTTATTTTAGCTCGTTTTTAAAGGTAAAAGGTATGTGTAATTAAGCACATACCAGTATTTGACGGTGTGATTCATTTGCCATACTTGGATATATTTAGCATTTTCAGATGATTACTTACTAAGGTGAGTTCATAGCCTCATGTTTTACAATTATTTAATTGATTTACATCTTTGGGGTGAGAACATGTTTTGTTTTACAAATTGGACGCAAGTGCACATTTTATACTATGATTACGTGTTTGCCTAAGTAGCGATAACCCACTGAGCCCTTATCATGAACTGTCAATTACTAGATTGTGAGCGCGAATGTTATAAATAGATCTATTTGGGATTGACATCCCCGTTTGGGTGAGTAGCGCTCACTGTGCCGGGTTGCCAGACAACAAACGTATACCATGTCGGATTTGGGATGTTGCGGGTTAAAACATCATTCACGGGCATTTATTGGCAATTTATTGCATTCATACATGTCGAGCTTCAGTGTCATGAGCTTAGGAAAACGTAATTACTTTTTATGATGTTTGCATCTGTTGCTTAATCATACACTTGGAAATCTTGCGGTCCTTCAATTGATTTACATAAACCTATGAATTCACCAACTTTATGTTGACGTTTTAAGCATGTTTTTCTCAGGTCAATAAGGCACGAGGTGCCAAGATACATTGGGGGTCACTCTTTGGAGAGTCAGTACTAAAGATTTGGGGCGTATTACATTTTGGGAACATTTGTTATAAACCGAAATCTTTACTTATATTGTCGAACAATTTAAAGCCATGAGCTTATGTAATGAACAAGTATTTTGTTAATCCAATGTATCTTTTTAAAACGACACGTTTAGTGGTCGTTCTCATATCTTGTGCTATTGATCTATGAAGTAACGCCCTCGGATATTCAATATTCCGCTGCTACCCAGATTTGGGGGTGTTACAGCCGCTGGGACAACTTAGGCTCTTAGTAACAATAGGAGATGTAGATCATTCTACAAAAGCATGGATGAATTTCATGATTGTAAGGTCATTATCACCGTACAACGGCATTATTGGAAGACCTGGAATACGAGAAATCCGAGCGGCCCTATCCACAGCCCACGGAATGCTTAAGTTCCCAGTTGACGGAGGAGTAGTGACTATCCGTAGCACTATCTTGATACCCGCTGAGTGCGCCACGGTGGTTACATCGTCTAAAGAGATACCGCAAAGAGCAGAGAGTCTGTCATGAAAATTTTAAAATAGCCTCACATCCGAATTTCCCTGATCAGGAAGTAGCAATCGGAGGCACGCTATCCGCGAATGGGCGAACGGATCTATGCTCACTCCTGAAGAAAAACTTGGATATATTTGCATGGCGGCCGTCGGATATGACAGGAGTCCCGCGATCAGTAGCGGAACATCGACTCAATATCCGCGAAGGATATTTACCTGTTCGACAGAAAAAAAGGGTGAGGCCCCGGATCGTACGAAAGCCATCCAAGCAGAGGTACAGAAACTAGTAGAGGTAGGGATCATGAGAGAAGTTTTTTTACCATGAATAGCTGTCCAATCCAGTAATGGTAAAAAAACACGACGGTAGCTGGCGGGTGTGTGTGGATTTCACGGATTTAAACAAGGCATGTCTACAGGATTGTTACCCCCTTCTAGAAATTGACTGGAAAGTTGAATCTCTTTACGGTTACCCCTTTAAGTGTTTCTTGGACGCTTACAAAGGTTATCACCAGATACAGATGGCAGAGTCAGATGAAGAAAAAACGGATTTCCACACCAGCCAAGGGGTATATTGCTATACCAAAATGCCCTTTGGCCTTAAAAATACTAGCGCAACGTACCAGCGGCTGGTGGACAAAGCTTTTGACAGCCAAGTTGGTCGTGACATAGAGGTGTACGTTGATGATTTGGTTATTAAGAGTTACACGGAAACAGAAATGATAAGAGACATCGAGGAAACGTTCCGTACATTACGCAAAATCAACATGAAGCTCAACCCCAAAAAATGTATGTTCGGGGCAGTGGAAGGAATGTTCTTGGGGTACATGATTAACCTGGATGGGATAAAACCATGCCCTGACAAAACAGAAGCGGTACTACAACTCCCGTCCCCACGGACAATCAAAGAGGTCCAGAGCCTCAATGGGAAGTTGGCCAGTTTGAACAGATTCCTTTCCAAATCAGCGGAAAAGTCCTTACCGCTATTTAAAACCTTGAAGAAGTGCATTAAAAAGAGCGACTTTCATTGGACACCAGAAGCGAAACAAGCCTTCAAGCAATTAAAACAACACTTGTCAGAGCTACCCCTGCTGGTAGCACCTAAACCGAAGGAGGAATTGATTGTATACATGTCCGCCTCCTACGGAGCTGTTAGTGCGGTATTGATGACTGAAAGAGGCACGGTTCAGACGCCAGTCTACTTTGTAAGCCGTACATTGCAGGGCCTCGAACTAAACTATACCCCAATGGAAAAGCTAGTTCTATCACTGGTTTTTTCCACCAAGAGGCTGCGGAGGTATTTCCAAGCGCATCCTATTGCGGTTATTATCGACCAACCGATCAAACAAATAATTTCACGTCCGATGTGGCAGGACGGTTACAAAAGTGGATCGTCATGCTGGGGGAACACAATATCACATATCGGCCAAGGACGTCGATGAAAGGACAGATCCTGGCGGACTTCCTTGTAGAGAAGCCGGACGAAAATCCACCAGACACATCAGTTGTGGAAACCCCGCAGGAGCCGTGGATACTATTCATAGATGGATCGTCATGTGTAGATGGATCAAGCGCTGGCTTAATACTGACAAGCCCGGAAGGAACAGAGTCCACCTACCCGCTAAGGTTTCAGTTTACCGCTTCTAACAATGAGGCAGAGTAAGAGGCACTAATAGCTGGCCTTCGGATAGCAGCGCAGATGGGTGTGCGCAATGTGCAAGTAAGCGTAGACTCTAAACTGGTAGTAAACCAAATCCTAGGGACATACGTCGACAAGGAAGGAAATATGGTCAAGTACCTTGAGAAGGACAAAAGCCTAATCAGTGGCTTCGCTAACTTTTCCATAAGTCAAGTCCCTAGAAGCAAGAACAAGAAGGCGGACGCCCTGAGCAAAATCGCGTCAACCAGTTTCGCACACCTATCAAAACAGGTCTTGGTTGAAATACTTAAAGAAAAATCCATACAAGAGAAAGAAGTGGAGGTGATAGTAGAGGAAGAGGGACCAGCATGGATGACCCCAATAATAGAGTACCTGAAAGATGGCACCATTCCCGGTGACAGAAAAGAGGCAAGCAAACTATGTATTAAAGCCAGACAGTACGAATTGTTGGAAGGGGTTCTTTACAGGCGGTCATTCCTAAAGCCGTAGCTAAGGTGTGTTGGACCACTCCAAGCAGAGTATGTGATCCGATAAATACATGAGGGGTCGTGCATCATCCATGCAGGACCGCGGTCCGTGGTGGCTAAGGCCATGCGATTGGGATACTATTGGTCGACCATGCATCGGGACGCACGAGATATGATACGCGCATGTAACAATTGCCAAATACATCGTCCCGTGCCAAGAAAACCCCAACAGCTGCTAACCCCAATCACGGCCCCATGGTCGTTCTACAAGTGGGGAATTGACATAGCTGGTCCTTTCCCGAAAGTACCAGGAAAGGTCAAGTTTTTAATAGTCGCCATAGATTATTTCACGAAATGGATAGAGGCAAAAGCCGTAGCAACAATCACTGGTAATCGGGTGAAGAAATTCGTATGGGACAACATTGTATGCCGCTTCGGTCTCCCAGGAAAAATAATCTCGGACAACGGTAAACAATTCAGCCACAACCCATTCAAGGATTGGTGTGAAAAGTTGAATATCGCACAACGTTTCGCCTCAGTGAAACATCCTCAGTCCAATGGGCTCGTGGAGAGAGCAAACCGGAGCTTGGGTGAAGGAATCAAGGCACGCTTAGGCGAGGGAAACAAGAATTGGACAGAAGAACTTCCCCATGTCCTTTGGGCTCACCGTACAATGATTAAGTTCAGCCATGGTGATACCCCTTTCTCCTTGACCTATGGAACGGAAGCCGTCATACCTGCGGAAATCGGAATGCCAACATACCGCACCGCGGCAGTAGACTTCGTACATAATGATGAAGAGCTACGGCTTAATTTGGATTTACTGGAAGAAAAACGTGAGTGCGCAGCAATTTGTGAAGCCAAAGCCAAATTAAAAATGACGAAGTATTACAATGCCAGGGTCCGTGGTGTTACTTTTAGACCCGGAGACTTTGTCTACCGTAGCAATGATGCAAGTCACGCCGTGGCTGGAGGGAAACTTGGTCCAAATTGGGAAGGACCTTATGAGGTCACGGAAGCACTTGGAGACGGAGCGTACAGGCTAAAATCCATGGATGGCGAGGTCCTTCCGCGGACATGGAACATTGCCAATCTCAAGAAATGTTACCTTTAAGTTACGACATGGATAAGTCTACGTCTTTTTATTCTATCTTTTGTTTAGGGTTTTTAATAAAGTAATCCATGTATTCTACCTTTTGTTTTCAAGTTATTAATAAAACTCCGCGGGTCTAGCTAACCCAGCGACTTCTTTATGTGAAAATTTCCCCAAGTAAATCTTTCTTAATATTAATCACTTGTTATTCTGTATAATGCATAATCAATATGATGGATATCTTTGGATATTTAAAGGATAAGCACCCTAATAATTGCTTGCCGTGTAAGAGGGTTGCAACCCCAGCGGCCACGGATTCTGTATCCTTATGTTACGTACACCTAAGACGTTAGGTACATACGAAAAGACTCTCACGAAGCACGTAAAACAATACAACTATGGGTATATACAAAATATATCAGGAGTTAGTAAAATACATTGTTAATCACGGATACCCGTGCACATATTACATACAAAAATGTTGTCTAAGTACCAGAGGCGGTACTATGGCCAATCTAAGTTATACATGGGCGGTAGAAACTTGGACCTAAGCAATCTTGGAGATGCCTCGTCTTCAGATCTCTAAGTCTGCGTACCAGCATCCGCGAGCAAAATGGCAAGACCCTAAGGAACAACGGTAGGAACTGATACATAGATACCGTTAGACCTGGAATGGTGCGTAAAACCAATCCCGTGAGTGTGGCAAACCACTCTACACTTCTTTTTCTTCTTAGCCCGACTTATATTTGCCGCAATAGCATCCTCCAACGGTACCTCTTCTTTAACGGCCCAAGGGTCTTCAGGAGCACGTACCTCAGGGTATATGGGGATCTTTAGTTAGGAGGAGCTCGGAGGAAGATCATGGATCCATTGAGGGGCATCCTCCCCGGTATCACTCTCCAAATAAAGAGATGTCATGATTAACTCTATGGGGGCATCCTTCAACTTCTCTAGTTGGTCTACCATCGGATATTTTAGATCTTTCAAGTCTTGGAGGGCTTTGACTAATTTGTTATTGGCCTCCGGGTCATATGCCTTAACATCCGCTAGGTCACGGCCAGCCTTTCCGTGCTCTATGCTGTATTTCAGGCCTTCGCTCATACCTTTGGCAAACCCTGCGAACACAACATTAGCAAACCCTTGCCTTATCTCTGTACAGTCGGCGCACTTCATAACGGCTAGGCGTAGGCCGTGCCCAATGACCCAGTGACGACCTGCGATCGCCGTCAACATGTGCGGATACAACTTTTCATCAATATCTACACTTAGCTTATCCAGACGAGCATCCATCTCCGCACACCGCTGCTCAACCTTGTTGTCCTCATACTTCTTGAATTCTTCAAACACAACCTTTATTCTTTCCTCGCCTGTAACCTACGCTTGAAGGGTAGACACTTGCTGGGACAGTTGATTGTTATTTAATTGAAGGTCTGAAAACTTGGCACGGAGGCTTCTAACTCCTTGGCTAGTTCTGCATTCTTAGCCTCCGTGGCCTTCTTCATGTCAAATCGGCCTCCAGCAGGGTCTCTAGGTTCTTCGTTTGATTACGAAGACCATGCACTTCCGCTTCCATAACCTTGAGGGATTCGACTTCTTCGCCCAACCTTTTAATCTCCTCCTCCCTGACTTGGATTCTCTCATTCTGTCTGGCTATCTGGGCTCTGGCTTTCTTTAACAGCCTAATCTCTTGTTCGAACCTTAACCTCAGTTGGGAACCCAGAGCCACTTGCCGTGCTAGGTTTACATTATACTGGGCCAAGAATTCAGTATTGGGCAAGTGGCGAAGCTTAGAGAAGTACCCCGGTGGCACTGTGTGATCTACCATATCTTGACATGCCTTTGGGGTGTCCAGACGACAGTCATTGGTCACACCCCATCCAGGTTGATATATACCACTTTGTGACCCGACAATGGAGGGGGCGGAGGTCGATCTCCCTGACTCAGGACTCCCCACGGAGAACTAGACGTTTACCTCAGTAGTAGCGACACCTTCGGTGGGGATCTCGGTGGCCATTCCCTTGGAAGATCTGCATTCAAACCATAAGATACATGTGATTTGTTAGTACCACACTTTGAAAACACAATAGCAAACAAGGGATACGTTAGAACCGAATCACTTACTGGGAAATATCCTGATCAGGGATTAGCTGTGGCTCCGTGTACGATAGTGGGTCCGAATCGCTCACACTCTGTCGCACGGACGTATGGGAAGGGGGTTCCGGACCTACTCCCATGGCAGTTAGCGATTTCCCCCACGAGTATCCTGCGTCGGGTGAACGGAAGCATGATCTTTCCTTAAAACCTTGGGAGGTGCATTTGCCTCCACCTCGCTCGATCTCTTATGCGGCGCTTTTTGTTGATCGGAGGCCTCATCGTGGCTATCTCTTTTTCTAGATTCACTTCTGGGACAACCTTCGTGGTCACTATATTCTCTGCCAAAGGAACCTCTTGGGACACCACGGCTGGAGCCTGGTCCTCTGTCTCGCCCTTGTCAGTAATCATAGGGGGCGGATCTTCGCTTGAAAAGTCTAGTGGTGACTTCTCCATTACAGAGGGAGTCTCTGAAGAGGCCGCCGTTGCAATTGGATCCTCCATGTCTATCACACGGTTCGCAGTGACAATTAAGAGTGACACCTCATGAGGAGCACGCGGATTGGGGGCACTAATCAAGTTGAACAAATCCATATCTGCATTCACACAAAAACCTTAGTATGTTTTCATGAATATGTGTGAAATAAATGACAATTTATACACACCTACCCCGATCATCGTCATAGAGAAATGTAGGGTACACGTCGTCCCCCAGAAAGTATATTCGGCTCAGCCCTACTAGGCATAACAGGGCTTCTAGTTGTTTTTGGATAGGGGTACGGCGTGTGTCCAATACTGTTACGTCCGCCGCAGAATAAGAGTTCGCTGTTGGCATCCCATCCTTTGGAGCGCTCGTACGCCAGTCAACAACGATGGGGAATACTCTCTCATCCACCCAGAAAAATTGATTGTTCTAGTTTTTTAGGGAGTCCAGGGGTTTTGTATAGCACTGTGGGGTGTTTTTCCCCGGTCGTTTGCTGAACGACATCTACCCCGAGTTATACGAAGGAACATAGAAGACGCAGAATAAAGGAAGTGTGGGAATTATATTCAGGACGCGACAGCTGATTTCAAAGTGGCTTACTTTGGCTGCGGCTATCACTGACAATTGTGACAAATGAATTTGGTAATAACCAAGAATATCGAAGAGGAATTGGGATATGGGGATGCGAAAATTTGCAAACTCAAAAAACCTGGTGTATACGCCGACTTTACCCTCCGGAAAGTCCACGATTGTATCGTCTGGACCAGGAAATTCTAGATGTAAGTCCTCTGGTATGCCGTACTCAGAGGTAAACTCTAGCAGATACTCTTGGGAGATGGCCGATACAGCATTCTCGAGTTGTATTGTATCCCTACCCATTCTTATTTACTTTTACAAAAAGGCGTGTTATACTAACCTGAAGTGCGAGGATTCCGTAGGAATAAGTGCCTTGTATGGTTGTGTGTGTGTGAAGATGGTGGTTTGATTTGGAAACTATGGAAATGTGCACAGTGCTACTGGTCCTATTTATACTATGTCCTCGACAATCGTGCCTCGTTGGATGTTCGCCACGTGTCCTCCACTACCTTTTTGGACGATTCAGGATTGCGAGGAAGGTGAAGCATTTTGGGGCCCACCTGTCCCATCACTCATCCGTTTTCGCCGTTTCTCGTTTAATGGGTCCTATTCTTCCGCTATGGGGCCCCACATGCAGCTTTGGCGGTTATGCATTTTCAGAAAGGTTTGGATGTTTATAGTCTAGCAACCGTGACCGCGATCCCGACCACGATCACGATTCCTAGACTGGGGGGACATGATGACGTATAGTATGGACTGGCCCAGCCCACTTATACTATTATGGGCTTGGTAGCTGCTAATGGGCATCCGGCCCATTAATCACGGTCGCTGCCTCATGGACCTGCGGGTCGCAAATACGGACACACTGTCTACGGCCGCGGTATCATCACAAGTTATCTTTAAGAAAGGATAACCTAATTAAATAAGATATAGGCTTTACATATTTGAATCAGTTAGGATAATTCCGAATCCCGATGATATCGGCCGTATCTTGGGCCGAAAGTTACGGAAACCCTAAGGGTTAGTCAGCCTATAAAAGGAACGCAATTATCATCAATACATGTATCTTACAAACCCTAAACACACTCGATTACTCTCTCAGAACCACATACTTACTCTCACGCCGGAGTCTAATCGTGGGATCCGCTCCCACGATAAGGTTAACGGTGTTTATTTCCTTGTGCAGGGTTCTCTAAACAAGTTCACTTGATACAAGAATAAGGCTCTACATACCCGAATAGCTACCTATTCGGACCAAGCAAGACCCGACCTAACATTTGTATCAACAATGTGGTGGTACGGCTTTCTTTATATCACCAAGCTCGAATGGTGGCTTTGAGAATGGTATACCCTTCACGGCTTCCTCCTCCACCCTACCAACGTCATTCATCCGTCCTCCGGCACCCATCTTTTCAACCCGGAAAAAAAAGGAAAAAAAATATGAAAGACAATATTGTTCTAGCGATAATTGTACTACTGTCTGGTGTGGTGTGTGGTGTGGATGTATATATATGTATAGCTCTGTGTCTTATTTTGAAGATGAACACTTGAATAGTACTAGTATGTATTTATCAACTACTCTTGTTTTGTATGGCAGCACCATACGTGCCCTAATAGCATCCTTTCCTTTAATTTTTTATTATATTTTTAATAATTTATTTTTTATTATAAAACTAAAAAATTGAAAGAATTGAAAAAATATAAAATTTTGATCAGTTAAAAGAATTAGTAAAATATAAACAAACGATAAAAAAAGTTGTCATATCCTATTCGCGGACTAATGGTGTGACACTAATTACCTATAGGGTACCTCTAAGGCTTTCCAATGGTCGACCATTGTGGTCGACCCACTTCTGTTTTCGGCCGCCTCATTGTGTGGTTTTTGTCCCCGGGGCTCAGTTTTGGTCAAATAGATCGTGTATACGACCGAAAGAAACACTATAAAAAAGTTGAAAAGTTACCCTTATATTAATAATAAAAAAATTAACATTTTAAATTTAAACCCTTTAAACCTTATAAATATACCTCATTCATTTCATCATTTTATACGCAAATTCAAATCGCTTTTATATTTTACTTCTCATTTTTATTTAAAATGTCTAACTGATCAGCTTCCGCTTCAAACCATCGTCGAAAGGTCAAGACGAGTCATAACCAGGCATCGTCACAACCATGGACAACAGCGGAAGAGATCGGGTTGTGTAAAGCTTGGTGCGACTTAACGGAAAACAACGTCACCGGAGACGCCATGAAGATGAGAGGGTTTTGGTCGGAGGTTGTTGCTTACTTTGAGAAAGAAATGGGGGGAATATTCGAGCATACGATGCCATCATCATGAGATGGAAACGTACGATTCGTCCTAAAATTGCTGCATTTAGTGCCGTTTACGATGATGTCCAAAGGATGAATGAGAACGAGTCATGTAACCTCATTGTGTTTCAAAAAGCGTTATGGAATATGAAACGCAGTACGGACATGACTTTACATTGGAGACATGTTGGAGAATTTTGAAAGATCATGCTGCTTGGAGAGAAATTGAAATGCCTTTATTTAACCAGAAACATAATAATGAAGTTTAGTTTAAGTTTCTAATTTTTATTGTAATAATTTTTAATTTAAATAATTACGTAATGATTTTTTATTATTAATGAATTTTAATTTTGTTGTTAATTAAAAACAATATAGGTCGTTAAACTGTGGTTAAACAATTGTCTTTAGGTAGTCAAAGTTAAAAAATTGAGATGATAGAAAAAAAATGTAAATCGTCTTATGTTTTTAATGTGGAAAGTCTAACAACACCCTATTATTTAACTACTCTCTGTTTGTCTTATGTCTTTAATGTGGAAAGTCTAACAACACCGAGCATCTCCGATGCATAAAACAAGAATGACTTTTTACTATTTGTAAAAGTCTTTTGAAAAGATTTTTTTGCATTGCATTACAAGGTTTTTAAAAGACTTTTTAGAAAGACTTTGCAAATTAAAAGTCATTCATCAAACTCATAGTTATAAAATAAGTCATTAAATGCAAAATGCTATCAAAAGCTTTTTGCATTGGGGATAACTCTTAATTTAACTACTCTCCATTTTGTTTCTTCGTTCAGTCTTTAGCTGTACTTCTCGCCAAACATAAATGCAATACCTCTATAAAGAAGCAAAAGTTGATTTATTTATTTATTTTTTGATCCAGCAAAATTTGACTATAGAGAAAGAGTTGCCGATGTTGATAGTCAATAATTCAATACAATTATTTGTTGATAAAAATCTTTGCAAAAATTGTACTTCTCTTTGACAAAATTTAAGGCACAGCCTCTAGTGTTTTAGAATTAGAGTTAGGGGGTGTTTGGGATTGTTTATTGAAAATATATTATGCGTTTTGAAAATGGATAATTAGATAATCAGTGGTTACAAAACGTAATTTTGAAAAATAATGTTTGGATTTGATTATACTGTTTGAAATCGCAATAATCAGATAATCAGTTTTTTAGTGTTTGACAAATCAAATTATTTGTTTAGTCAATAGGTAAAATGACTAAAATAGACATTGTTAATAACTTAACAAGTAAAATTACCAATTCTACGGTTCAATTGTTTTACAAAACATTAACAACCCTTTTTACATTCTATTAATTTACAAATAGTTAACATCTAGTAACATTTTCTTTTTATAATTACTATTTATAAGAAAAAATCTTTTACACAAATACGTAAATAATAAACCTTGACACGCATTTATTCCCCACCTAACTCTTTCTACTTATTTGCTTCTTTATCTTTCACGAGGCATTCAGACTCGTGCGATGCACACGGGTTGTGTCTAATTCTTGATTGTATAATGTCTATGTGAAATGTTGATTGCGTTTGAATAAAGTATACTAGCTTATATACCACATACGCAAAAGAAGACATTGAAAAAGTATACATTTCCCTATGAATATAAAGTTGTATACATAAGTATTTTCTTATAACCAAAACACCATTAAACCCTCATAATAAAGTTACTTCCAAAACAACATCCGCTATATTTTCTTATTTGGTAGAAATTCGTAATGTTTGTATGGTCACAAAAGTGAACTAACTGAGGCAACAAATGAGGCTGCAAGAATTCTAATTGATGCTTCCTGCTAATAAGATAAGATCACATAGTGTTATTGATATTGATATAGTAATGATGATAACTAATAAACATCATAGTATAACTACGGAGATATTATATAATTTGATATCTCAAGTTAAAGAAAAAAGATATCCTCTTTGTATGATTTTTCATTTTCTTGATACAGAAAAGTGAGAATCAAACTTAAAATATAACCAAATGTATTCAAGTGTTTGGAATATACCAAGGCATTACATACAGGCACAAAATTCTTTATAACTAATCAAATTTAATAAGTGAATTCCCACGCGATACATGCATTAAGCTAAGGAATTTACATCTTTGAGTGAATCGGACTACAGTCGAACATAATATTCTGAATAAACCTGAATTCTTACCTATGTTGAAAAGATGTTTATAAAGCAAGTGATACTACTAAGATTCAAATCCCTCGATCGAGTATAGACCCAGTCAATATATTAGCTAGTCGGGGTTTCAGTCAAATCTAATGCCACCTGCAATCACCAAAAACACATAATTACTTACAATTTAACAATATGCATCAATAGATAAAACATGGATCATTGATGTACACGTACCCGATGTACCTGGTATCCTGAATAAGTTAAGAGATGGAAAATTATGGCCAATTAGCAATCATAATCCCACTGATCTCTGGCAGGTGGCATTCAGAAATCGTTTTCTTCTATTTCACCATCCTTTTTTTCAGAATCCCTAATCTTAGAGACGATCTTAATAATCAATCCAAACAACCTAAAAAGTATATAAGCAATTGGTTATGTTCTTATCTGTAGAAAGAGCAACACTTATCTTAATAAACAATCTAAACAACCTCTAAGCTATTAACCAAATCAACTGACTGCCAACCCAATCACATGCCAGAGGGACTAAAAAAGACATTGCATGCAGTCAAATAATCTTGGCCTCACAAAATACACTTTCCACGTAAAGGGGAAAAAAGAGCACTTAAAACTATACTCAATTCCATAAACCTGTTAGCCTGCACAAACTATTATTTGTTGATATTCAGATTGTGGCTCAATCCTTCGAACATTTCCATTGTAAGAAGCTTCAGGTTAATCACTGTTATATTGTTTGGTCCATTATCATAACATCTTCACACTTCCTTTAAACGTGTTCTCTGCCAACCACCAAATATTACTATCAAACCCATCATTTATTTTTAGAAATAAATAAAAAAATGATGGTTGTTGCACAGTCTCTCTTCATGTTAAATTATAGAAATAAATTAGAACTGAAAATTAGATGGGTACATTTACTCCTTACTTTATGGGCCTAGCAGGCTAGAACAATGAATTAGTTTTCTACAGCCTACCCTTGATGGTCATACTATTAGATGCTCGTGTATCTTATTATCTTATTTAACATATCTTAGTAATATATGTGCACAACAGCAGAGCCCTCCTATGCCTGCTGTTGAGTGTGTTTAATGTTGACAATTAAACCATAAGGAACAGACTTGGACAGATTAAGCTCATTTCACGTGCATGTAGTGTAACGATTATACAAACAGGAAACCGAAGCATGTGTCTTAAATAGTCACAGGAAACGCTTGCTTGCTCACGTTCTACGTTCTGGATCACACGTACCAGAACGTGGTACGTTAGCGTTCTGGATCGCTTGGGATCACAAAGTGGATCACTAACTTTACGGTTTTGAAGCAATGTGGTTTGGCGTACCAAAATCAATCGGTTCAGTGTACCAATGGTCATGGGTTCGGCGACTTAATAAATCGGGTACTGCAATTTTAGTGCAAAATCAGCAGGTTATGTTCACTTGTTTTATTTTTTTGGTGAATTATGAAAAACATGCAAGTGTATCAAGTTTTTCAAAGAATGAAAATTAATATAGATGGAATATGGTATGTTTTGAATTAAAAATGATGATTTTCATTCTTTGTTTTAATTCAAGAATGAAAATTAATATATATAGGAAAAATGTGTTTTTAAACTCTTAAGATTGAGTATTTAGGTACATCGGACCTCTAAAAAGAATAATGAACTGTCATGACAGCAGATTACATACCTAGAACCCCTATTATCCTCTGTCGGCTTTTGTCTGGATCCTTGAGAAGTAGACCTTTTGAGTTGTTACAGATAGCTTAACTCCTCTTTTAACTACAGGATGCGAGTTCATATACACACATACCTCTGAGTTTTCTTTTCATGATCCATACGAAATTTATGTACGTTCACCACTTTCTTAACTTTCTGACTAAGCCAATTCCCTAAAGTTTTGATCTAAAAGTGTAATGTAGTTAGCACCTTTTTTATACTGACACTATACATTGGCTAAAAGAAAGTTATAACTGCTCAATATTGTACCCGGGGTTCAGATCATTTAGCTTTTGACAACATTCTAAATCTAGCAAAATGGTCCATGCAATTACATATAGCTATATCTAGTGTCTCCCCAAATACTCATTATTTGCCCACACTGTATGCAATTACCTATACAAAGAGAATTAACTTAAGATGGGATATAACTTAAGATGGGATACAAAGAGAATCAGCTAATTATCTTAAGTTGTATCCCATTTAGCTTTTGACCCATATTATGTATCCAATGATTTTTTAAAAGGAAAACAACAGTAAAATATCAAAGTAAACCATAAAATATACCTTCATGCTTCCCAAACAACAAGGTTCACTCGGGTATCTAGAAGCTCATAACTCACTTCCCAAAGAGCCTGCTTCTCTGCATAACATTGTTTTCAGATCAATTTACGTGTTAGCATAACATTGACTCGTAATCAAATGATCAATTCATGCAAATGAGTGGTCAATGTGTACCTGTGCAAGGACAGAGACGCAAACTGATGTTTCCTGATGTCGCGACCATATTTGCAACAAAAATCCGTGTTAAAGTACTTTACTTCTATTAGTTAGTTTAGTTTGGAGATGTAGTAATGTTATTGATGGGTTTGCTGGTGATTTTGATTGATTATTGTCTTACGATCCAATATATTCACATTGGATCTTATAAGATCACATATTATAAAAGCATTTACCTTAAAATCTCGGCCAGCAAGTTAAGCAGGTTTCCACTCGGCCATGAAACTAACTTCTGGAAACCGACGCCATATTTAAGCCCATACGACCATGTCACATGTTGAACAAACTGAAAAACATAGTAAATCCCGACTGTCACACTAAAAAACGCACTACTTGTAAAACAATAAGTTCTGGATAAAAGTACCTAAATACCTGAAAACAACTAACTTGCCTCTAATGAAGATATATCTCCCCATGCCCTCTAATTTTAGAGTACAAACAACTTATCTGCATAAACATAAAAATCAAATTTTAGAGTACAAAAACAATTCACAACTTCTATTTTACCTAATAAAACATGACTGTGAAAAAAAATTAAGGCTTTACATACCTAGGCTGATCGGGGAGACCTCAACAGCGTGTATATTAATCAACAGATGGTGGTGGTACATCAGAGGTGGGTGAACGACGGTGACTATAGCCCGAGAAGAGGGGTTGGGATGGCGGTGACTCTTGTGCTATTAGAATGAAGTGTGTGTTTTGGGCGGTGAAAAGTGGGTATTTTAGGTGAGTGTGTTTTAGGTGCACCGGGAAGAAGGGAAAAGAGACACCTAGCTTATGTGGAGGATAATGTGTCCCCGTGCTTAACATGCCCCCATGCAAATGATGACATACAGAATCAAAAAAATGGTCCGTACTATGTACCCTTGATTTTAATTAAAAAAAGTATATATTTACAGATGGCTCTGACAAAACACTATGTAGGGGATATGTTTCGATTTCTTTCAACGAAATGATCATAATCATCAACAACTTCCGCTTAATTTTTA
Organism: Tanacetum coccineum; assembly: GCA_026074375.1. Classification (NCBI taxonomy): domain Eukaryota; kingdom Viridiplantae; phylum Streptophyta; class Magnoliopsida; order Asterales; family Asteraceae; genus Tanacetum; species Tanacetum coccineum. The sequence goes on along the minus strand of BQNB010018820.1, from coordinate 30,929 downwards.
TTAAATAAGCAAATATTTCGAGATAAATTAGCACCATTTGCAGCCTGTCCATGATGATGTTTTGGTGCCCAAAAGTTTGACCTGTATCGTCCCATTTGCCTCCAAAACACGAACCAACTGCGTCCACACATTCAATGAAACATCGTGCTATACAACCCTGAAAAGCACTCGATAGTGACCATTTGTTAGCCTCACCTCATACCAAAAACCTTATGCAAATATAGAGTCGCAATAACTGGGTTTAAACATTCACGGAAGTTGCTTGTTATATTTAACGTTTTCTTGGATACCTTCAGGTCTAGTGAAACATTCTGGTCTTTTCTATGTCATGGGGAAATATAAACAAATTCATTGTCGATATCAACTCATTCCAGAGACTGAGCTACTTAAGTCTTCAAGGGTCCTGTTCTTACACCCCTAAACTATGTATATGGATCATATTCTAAATGCATACTAAAATAGTAACATAAAAGATCTTGACTGCAACTTGAATACATTAATACAAAACAACAGGGTTCTTTGCTGTTACACATGCCAGATTCTCAGGAAGTTTCTCTGTAGGCATTAGTGAAAGGGTCAAACTACTTGCAAAGCTTTACTTTTGTTTTATAGTATACTCAAGTGTATATGTAATCAAGATGGAACCTAATTTTTAATTTAGCAAAGGATTTCTTCTATATTTTACTTAAATATATAACTAATCTCTATTAGAACCTAATATCATCAAATCATTTACTATCAAAACTTTCAACTTCGGTTTGTAAGTGTTCATCATATAAGGATTATTAAGGAATAAATAGATAGGATGAGAATAAATGGTGTCTCTATGAAAAGAAGCAGTTGTGGCACTCATAGGAAAAGTCGCCCTTTGGATGATTATTTTTCTACTACTACGACATCGAACATCCTTAAATGTTTTAGAACCTAACTAACCTTATAATTGTAAACAAACTTTGTATATAATGTTCAAGCCGATTCATAGCAAAAGATAATTGGTTGCCTAAAGGTATAATACCCTTTATACAAACAAAATAAAAGAAACAAAAGACATATATAGTTATTGCAAACCTTGGCATGAAAATCTTCATTCCCACAAATCTTTTTGCCACTGTCTATATCACCTTGTAAAATTCCTGGTAGAACACTCTGAAACAAAGTAAAACTCGGAGAATAAGCATAATTTACAGTGAAAACTCAGAATATAAAATTCAAATAATCTTCCTATCCATCAGATTATGAACAACTCGTTGAGCTCTCTTCCCCACCCTAATCAAACCTATAGTGAAAACTCAGAATATAAAATTCAAATAGAACTAAAGCTAATTTTGTGTCTGAAAGGTACAATGCTAATTCAAATGGAACTGAATTATTAGCTACAAAGATTCAACCTTTTAAACAAAACTCCTTGAACCATACTTCCCGAACCATAACCCATGAGTTAATCACGAAACTGAAAAATGATTCAATCTAAGATAACCATCTAGATATCAATACATAACCATCTTAATTCTAAAAAATAAAAATAAAAATTAACAAAAGAAACAAAAGAAAGAAAAAAGCTTACTTTTTTGAAGATAAATAACATCATCTTCAATTTTTTCAAGTTTTGGTTTTCTCACATGGTTTGGAGGCATTGATTCTGATTTTTTGATTTTCTGATGAATTTGAGATGATTGGAATGTGTGTGTTTTTATGGAGGTTTTAAACCCTGGTTTAGATTTGGAGATCAGGGGTTTGTAACATATGCTTGCTATTTATTTTTGAAATATTATTAATTTTCGGATTCTTTTTAAAAAATATTGCCCATGGCAAGGTTCGAACTTGTGACCTAGGGTTAAGTTTCCAATCAAGTTTACCAACTGAGCCAAGCCACCATTTGTGTTTTACTATCCAAAACTATAATAATATTTATGAACATTTAGTCTCATTCTGTTAGATAACTAACTTTGTAGTGAATTTTTAATCCTTGATTTGATTAAAAGTTAAGTAACTAATTTGAGTATCCCGATTAAAGCAACTTATTAACCTATTATATTATCTGAACATATTATTCAGTTTTGAGTACCCAAATAGACTGTTTAACAGCATATTAAAGTGAATCGTTTTCAAAAATAGATAGCTAATACGCCAATAAGCAGAAGCCATTTCAAATAAGCAAATCCCAAAATATAATTGATGCTTTATGATAAGACAAACCAAAAGTAATGCTTTTTAAGCAATTTATTACCTTTGAGCAAAGCATGTATTTTTAGACTTCCATGTTTCTTCTTTCTTAGTCCGTAACATTACGTCAAACACATTGCGAGCATCATTTAAACCACCACCAAACAACCCAATTTGTTAACACCTACATCAAATAATTATGAAGATAACCAATCAATAACTTGATATAGATAAACTAACTTTGAACATCTAATTAAATCTTACCGTGAATTGTATGTAATCTCAAATTGCTTATAAAACTTGTTCAAAAAGGTAACCCAAACACCTTTTAAATCAATTAAGTTTACTAAACAACCTTATACAGTGTAATCATTATCAACATTTGAAATTTATAAAAAAAACTTACAGTCAACTATGAGTGTCACAATGATTCTTCTTCTCCATCTTGATCCTCGAATTTGCTCAACAATGTCACCTCCCAGAAAACACTGCTGGAAAGTTTGTTTGTGTTATCAGAAAATACCTAAGCCGTTGTGTATGTGTGTGTGTGTTGTTGTGTGAGAAGCCAGAGAGGTGATTAAAAAAAACCTATGATGATTCCTTTTCTTTAGAGATGGCTGTTGGAATGCATACGGTTGAAATTTAGAACCCACTATTTATGAGCACCTCCACTCATTGAAGGTGTAACAGCCGAATTTAAAGACACTGAAGAGGAAGCTAATAAAGCACCCTTGCACACTAATAAAGACCCCTGCACATTAAATTAAACAACTGAATCTTTATATATTATAGATAGATTATAGATGAGTTTTTTTCAACTCATTCCAAGAAAAACTTCTCTTTTTTCTTAAGAAGCAAACAGACAACACATTTAAAAAAAAATAGACAATGAAAAATATATCTTTGATCAAGTCGAGTTCTCATGGCGTGATCATCGGCTCCGACGAACGCCAGATATAATACTACAACAACAATTTCATTGTTCTTTTCTCACATGAATCATCATCAATAATTTGTGAAGATCCAAAGTTATCCGTGTTTGTTTACCTCTTTTCCTTTTGCTATAATATATATTGTCCTTTTTAAATTCTAGTAGGGGAGGAAGATGGACTTTTGGGTAGTTAGGTAATTTTTCAGTAAGAAGATAATTACGTTTTCAAACAGCAGGTGTCGTGCTGCTTTTCCAAAATGTCATTTTGGAGATGTTAAAACACAAATAAGTGATTGTGAGATTGTGGCAGCCAAACACTACTGGATAGATTATTGCGTTTTGGAACCGTAATAATCAAATAATCTATTTTTAAACGCACTCCCAAACACCCTCTTAGCCTTCTTGTGAAAAAGTTTTGTGTTCATTTCCATCCTTTGTCAAAGCAAAATGATTGATTTTCTCTTGTTTTCCTCGCTTTTAATTTTTTAATAGCTAATTTAAAACAAAATAGATTCATAATCTTCGACTATATTTTTTTAACAATTTATCAGATTACCCTTGAAAAATTAAGAAAAAAAATAATTGACCATCTTCGATTATCTCTTCAACTATTTTTTATAAAACATACATCACGCACCGCACAAGCAATAAACACAATCTACCACCACCATACAATCGCTAATAATGCATTCATGTCATGTTGTTATTCGTCTAGAAGGAATTACACAAATTATGATTCTACGGTTCAAATTGTTAGAAATTTAGTTCAATTGTTGGGTTCAGTTCATACTAGATAATGGGGATGGAGGTACGGAGTGTACACCCATAGGTCACTTGACACCTTGACTTTGATAGTGGTAAAGTGAATTCAAGTAGCTGATGAAGTTCACTGAGTTGACTCTTCAGTAAGTGTAACTCTGAACTGAATAGTAATTCATCAGGTTGATGAGTTCAGCATTCATACTCACTGAGTAGTATGCTGAAGGACCTCATCAAGGAGTAACTCTTCAGAGGACTTATCCTTAGCGAGTTAACTCATCAGTGAGTCTTTTAGTATGAACACTTCAGCTTTTATGCTCTTCGATGAGCGAGTTTATGAGTGTTTAGGTCCCTGAATGAATGACTTAGCTGGAATGAATTCAAATACTTATAACAGATTTGACCTATTCAAGGGCAGTTATAACTGTAATTAATGATCATGTTTAATTGGTCGTGTAACCACTAAACCCCTAGAATCATGGAAGATAATTATGAGGAGATTAATGGACCGATTAATTCTCATAATTCCATTTTAATTAGGATTGAGTATTTCTTCTATAAATAGGAGATCATAACTTGCATAGTAGATATACAGAAAACCTAAACACTTAGAAGCGAAGGGTTCTTGATTTGTACCTAAAACAAGAACAAGCACTTGGTTTCATCCCAAGGAGGTATTCGTGTAACCAAGGCATAGGGTTGAATAATCTTTTTTGAAAAGTGATTACACGACTTCAAGTGATATCCCGTAACCTTCATTGGTAATTAGTTTGCTATTGATTATCTTTACCCGACTGGGAAACAAGCAAAGGTACCAACAATCAAAGAAGATTATTTTGTGATAATCAATGGCGGATGCAATGAAGCACATGGTGGCCAATTCTCCAAGCTTGACAAGTTTGAAGGGGTTGATTTCAGAAGATGGCAAAAGAAGATGCATTTTCTTGTTTCTACCATGAGTGAGGTGTATGTCCTTACTACACTAATGCCTGAAGATGGTGAGAATGCTTTCGTGGAACAGATCTGGAAAAGGAGCAAATGGGAGAATGCTGACTATGTGTGTCGTGGCATCATTCTCAATGGTATGTCTGATTCCTTGTTTGATCTATACCAAAATGTTGAATCTGGAAAACAACTATGGGATTCCTTAGAAGCCAAATATATGGTTGACGATGCATCAAGTAAGAAGTTATTTGTAAGTGATTTCACCAATTACAAAATGACTGATTCAAGACCAGTTATGGAACAATACAATGAACTTCTTGGTATACTTGGTAGATTTACACTATATAAAATAAACATGGATGAGGCTATTCAAGTCTCTTGTATCATTGATAAACTCCCTCCTTTTTGGAAAGATTTCAAGCATACCTTGAAACATAAGAAAAATGAATTAACTCTTGTTGACTTGGGCAGTTATCTGTGCATTAAAGAGTCCCTCAAGGTGCAGGATAGTGACAAGCCAAAGGGAAACAATGTTACTGGACCTTCAGTTGTCAATATGGTGGAGCATAACAACTCCTTCAGGTATTCTGACAACAGGGGTAAACGTAAACATAAGAACACTAAAGCTGGTCCTAACAAAAGGTCTAAAGTGACTTGTTGGAAGTGTGGGAAACCTAGACACTTGAAAAATGATTTCAAAGGTAGAAAAGTTGGCAACAAAGCTAATGTTCAGGGACAAATGGTTCAGTGAATGGTTCATCCAACTCATTGAAATGTCAGATCATGTTTAATAAATCTTTTCAGGTTTATTATGTTACATAATTTATTAGTATAGTTGTAATTTCATTTTACTAAATTGTAACCGAGGCTTGGAGGCGATCGGCGATGAAATTAAATTGGCATTTACCGACTCATTTCTGGACCATTTAATGAAAATTGACATGAAGGTACACAACTCAAAAGGTTACAACTTTAAAGAGGGATTCTTCAGTTGGAGAAGACTCCTTCTATGACTTTTCGGGCCTTGAAGTCATTGAAAATTTTCAAAAAGCTTCTGGAATTTAGTGTGCACTTAAGGTTTTACTTGTTTTTTTCATGGTCTTGAAGCAAGTGTGAGCTCTTTCATGGTTGTCTAGGGCTTGTCCCTAGTTGACCACTTGGTTCTCATGATGGCTCATGAGACCAAGTATATGATTCTTATCGTTTAAGGCTTTGCATGTCATGTGGATGCCTTTATTTTTCTTTGAATTTTAGTGTTATGATTGTATATAAATTGCAAAATTTTTAAAACATAAAAATGAAACACTAACTACTTTTAAAATAATTCTTTATTATAGGATTTATAACAGAATTAAATATTGTCATTAATATATTATTTCATGAGGTCACACGCAATAACGAGAGACAACTAGTTTATATATTTATAGCAAAATATATAAATGATCTAAATAGCATTTGGTTTAATTAGTTGAACTAATTAAGTTAATAAAATGGGCTTGGAAAAACAAGAGGGGAGAACCCCCCCCCCCCCTCTTGGGCTTGGATCGGTCGAATCCCTTAAAGGAGGTGTCGGGCTTGGTCTGTTTTGGTTGTTTGATTTAAAATATAAGTCTATTGAGAGAGAATATCAAATATTTTAATGAAGTAATTATCTTTTTTATATTTAAAGATAATATCATATTTTGAATATGGTAATTATCCTTCAGGCTTGCCCATAAATATAAGATGATAATTATCATTATTAACAAGTTATAGAGATTTACCAAAACCCTAAAAGCTCACCACCACCTCCCTTTGCTTCGTCAACCGAACACCCAATACATACGAACACTTTTGTTTGTGTGATCTAGCTGATCAGATGTGTTGTGTTTCTACTCCTTGGATTAATCGCTAGCACCCTCTCGTAGTCGCTTAAGCGTTAGCGTGCAATAACCATGAAGAGATCTGATCTTTAGATCTTGGCGTCCTACTGCCATTAATTATGATTTCATGGGCTTACACGCAATAACTCGAGACAACAAGTTTATATATTTATAGTATATATATAAATGATCTAAATAGCATTTGGCTTATTTAGTTGGACTAATTAAGTTAATGAATGGGTTTGGGAAACAAGAGGGGAGAACCCTCCTCTCGGGCTTGGATCGGCCGAAACTCATAAAAGGGGTGTCGGGCTTGGTCTGTTTTGGTTGCTTGATTTAAAAGATAAGTATATTAAGAGATAATATCAAATCTTTTAAATTAAATAATTATCTTTATATATATATATAGATAAGAGGAGGGTTATTGTAGTGTAGTAGCTTAAAATTGTTAAAATGAGAAGTGATCTTAACCATTGAATTTATTAATTACTATGTGATTTAATTAATAGTAGATACATGACATCAAATCTTATACATAAAAATTGATATATAACCACTAACAAAGTTGGTACGTAACAATTTCTAGCTGATACATATGATACATAGTTTTGCTTCAAAAAAGACTATTAATAAAAATAAACATTTTATTTGCAAATCCAATGATACACTATTACAAGTTATATCTAAGTTAACAAACAATTGTTAAACTATGATAAACAACTTATACACAAGAAATTGATAATATGAAAAACCACAAACCAACTACTCGTACATGAACCAAAACCCTCAACAACTCGTACACGGACCAAAAACTCGTACGCGAACAAAAAACTTTTGATAATATGTGACATTTGTTCAATTTCTAGTGCTTCTCACTTTAACAAGCACCTACACCATTTTAACTTAATTCTATATAGATAATATCATATTTTAAATAGGTTAATTATCCTTCAGGCTCGCTTATAAATATAAGATGAAAATTTTCATTATTAACAAGCTACAGAGATATATCAAAACTCTAAAAGCTCTCCACCTCCTCCCCTTGCTTCGTCGGTCGAACACCCAAGACACATGAAAACTTTTGTTCGTGTAATCTAGTTGATCAGATATGTTGCTGCTTGGGTTAACTGCTAGCACCCTCGCGCAGCCGCTTGAGCGTTAGCATGCAATAAACGTGAAAAAATCTTATCTTTAGATCTTGGTGTCCTAGTTAATCTCCTACACAGACAAAGTATGTAATAATTTTTTTATGTTTTATTTTAGTCATGTAACCGTATATGGATCACTGTGATCAAAACGCATAAATGTTTTTATACTTCCGCTACACTTATATATTCTCATATATCTTTAATAGTTAAAGTAACTATAGTTCCGCTACACTTATATATTACTGAAGTCAGTCAAAGAGTTCGGTCACAAATGAGTCTACACCTTAAATGTCGTGTGCCAACAAGTATTACGTGCATTATTTAGTTATATCACAATTGATGTAATGTTTAATTTTTAGTTATACTAAATGTTTTGTATGTCATGTGATACATTTTAAGAATTTTTCTTTAAATATAATTATCATATGTTATGATATTTTGCAATTATATTTTGATGTTTTCACGTTTTATGTATAAATGGTACATGAAACACTTAACCATAATATTACAATTATATTTGCTACTAGAAAATTTTGTTATTATGCACGAAACTTTCACTAAATAATAAAATATTAACGAAAGATAATTATTTATTTGCATGGAAACAACTACCGGAAATATGTATCTATTTGGATAGTCAATTCGAATGTGCTAACCAATACGTAGTAATAGTAATAATAATGTGCCAACAAAAATAAGTTATGGTATGTATTTGTTTGTGTAGGATTGTGATTTGAACCGTGATTCTCATTATTAATATCGATGGGTATAAATACAATACAAAGAATGTTCTAGACTCAGGCTTGAGCCCGTTACAAAAACAAATACCAATATGTGACAAATACGGACAGCGGACGCTCAAACTAGATTAAAATTCCTCAAATAAAGCTGAAGATAAACCTTTGGTGAAGATATCCGCAAACTGATAACGAGAAGGCACATGTATTACTCGGACTTGACCAGCAGCAACTAAATCACGAACAAAATATATGTCAATTTAAATATGCTTTGTACGATGATGTTGAACCGGATTGCATGATAAATAAACAGCACTGACATTATCACAGTAGACAAGCGTAGCGGAAGATAAAGGAGTATGCAACTCACGCAGTAAATTGGGTAACCAACAAGTCTCTGCAACAACATTGGCAACACCACGATACTCTCCCTCTGCACTAGAATGAGAAAGCGTCGGCTGGCGCTTAGAGGACCAAGAGAGCAAGTTGTTGCCAAGAAAAACACAATACCCGAAAGTCGAACGTCGAGTAGTAGGACAACCAGCCCAATCCGCATCTGAATAAACAACCAAATCTGTAGTAGAGGATGAAAACAGCTGCAACCCATAATCTAAAGTACCACGAACATACCGTAGAATCAGTTTAAGAGCCTAGAAATAAGGCTCCCGAGGATCATGCATATAAAGACACACCTGCTGAACTGCATAAGAAATATCTGATCGAGTAAAAGTGAGGTACTGTAGAGAACCTGCAAGACTCCGATAAAGAGTCAGGTCAGAAACCGGATTACCATCACTTCCCAGTTTAGACTCGCTATCAATAGGAGTCCGACTGGGATTACAATTAGCCATATGTGCCCTGTCAAGAATTTCAAGAGCATATTTCTTCTGAGATAAAACAACCCTGAAGAATCACGTGTAACTGATATACCCAAAAAATAATTGAGCGGACCCAGATCTGTCATAGCAAACTCCTGATGTAACGATCTAATAATCTATTGCAACAAACTCTCAGAAAAAGCTGTGAGAACAATATCACCAACATACAATAACAAGTAAGAAGTATCGGTCCCCTGTCTGTAGATAAATAAAGAGGAGTCACAACAACTATGAGAAAAACCAACCCGAGTAACATAAGATGCAAACCACTAAAACTAAGCTCGATGGGTCTGTTTAAGCCAATAGAGAGACCGCTGTAACAAACACACATAATCTGGATGAACAGAATCCCAAAATCCAGGAGGCTGATGCATATAAATAGTCTTAGAAAGATCACTATGTAAGAAAGCATTCTTGACATCGAGTTGATGAATCGGCCAATGTCGAGAAGCAGCTAGACTAAGAACAGTTCGAATAGTACCCGGTTTAACAACCGGACTAAAAGTCTCATCAACATCAACCCCCTCTAACTGTGTACTACCATTCGCTACAAGACGTGCTTTGTAGCGACTAAGCTTGCCATATGCCAGATACTTATGATGAAAAAGCCACATACAACGCACAATATTTGTATCCGCTAGTCTATGTACTAAATTCCAAGTTTTGTTTTTAATAAGCGTAGTATATTCATCATGCATAGCATTTTGCCAGTTTGGATCATTAAACGCATCACGATAATATTTTGGTAAAGGGGAGACTGAAGACACATGTAAATTAAGACGCTCAGTGAGACGGTTAGTCTCGACATGAAAACACATAACCATGGGGTGAATCAAGTCAGGGTTTGGGTTAACTGGGGGATTTTATATAATAGCGGGTGCATGTTGGTCTGAAACTATTATGGTTTGGTACGAAATAGTCGTAGGTGAGAATTAAAGTTGAACTGGTGTATGTTGGGCCGTGGGGGATGGTTGTTGGACTGGTGAATGGATTTGGGTCGAAAATAGGGAAGCATGTGTTGGTGGGGCCGCGGTAGGGGAGTGTTTGGATGCGGGTTCGGTTGGATGTTGTTGGTGTGGTAATGGATCAGTTTGTCCAATAGTTGGTGTGGTAAGGGTAAGATTTGGAACAGTAGGGTGTAAATCAAAGGTATCTTCTAAAAAGGTATAAGAGGAAGTGGATTTGGGTATGGTGGAGCCATAGGGAAACACGATTTCATCAAAAGTGATAGGACGTGAAATAATTATTTTGTTGGTGTGTAGGTCAAGGCAACGATACCCTCTATGAGAATAGGCATATCCCAAAAAATAGAGGGTGTTACACGTGGTTCAAGTTTGTGAGATGGATAAAGGTGAGGGTAACATAAACATCCAAAAATGCGTAAAAGGGTATAGTTGGGATCTGTGCCATATAAACAGGTGTAGGGAATGTCATTAGCAATAGCAGTTGAAGGCAAGATATTTAGTAAGTGTGTAGTCATATTAAGAGCTTTGACCCAAAAAGTTGGTGGAAGGTCTACTTGAAAAGGAGGGTGCGAATGAGGGTATTAATTGTACGAACCATTCGTTCAGACTTCCCATTCTGTTGAGAGGTTTGGGAACACGAAAAACAGAATTGAATTCCATTTTAGGCAAAAAGGGTACGTAGGCGATGGTTGTCGAATTCACCGCCATGATCACATTGGAATGACTTGATTTCACACTTAAATTGAGTACGAACATAATTACAAAATAACACGAATTTGGACATAACATCATATTTATTGACCAAAGGATAAACCCAAACAAACTGAGAATAATGATCTAAAAACAAGATATAATATTTAAAACCTAAAAGACTTGGAATGGGTGAAGTCCACACATCCAAGTGAATAATGTCAAAACAAGAACTAATCACAGTACTTGAGCTAACAAACAGAAGCCTCATGTGTTTTCCAAGCTGACAAGCATGACACAGAACGGAAGGCTTCTCGTTATTATACGAAATAAAATTAGAAGAAACAAGATGACGCAACACTTTACCCCCTGGGTGTCCAAGGCGTTGATGCCACGTATGTTGACTAACAAGGAAAGCATGAGGGATAGGAGATGGAGCTGTGACATGGTAAAGATCCCCCGTGCTGTCACATCAGAGAAGCAACCGACGCGTTAGGAAATCCTTTACGGAAAAACCAAACGCATCGAATTCGATATTGCAATTATTGTCACGAACAAATATTAAATTCTTAACAATATGTGGGGTGATAAGAACATTATTTAAGTGAAGAGATTTAGTTGGAGTTGGCAAAATACTATGGCCCGTATTTGTGACGGGTATAGAATGACCATTACCAACCGAGATAGACGGATACATACACACATTAAATTTTTCACTAAGACTAGTAACTGAATTATTGAGATAAGAGCTCGCACTTGTATCCATATTCCAAGCGCTAGAAACGGGATCATGAAGCGTCCCGACAGTAAAAGCATGAGGCAAAAATTATTGCTTGACCCGATAAAGTAGTGGACCCTACGTTTTCGGGCTGACTCACAGGCTGAACCGAGGCAGCAGCAGGCTGGGTTATCGTACCAGAAGGGTTGGGCTGAACATAATGGGCCGACAATAAGGCAGTCCAGTATAGGAGTGACCTGTTGGTTGGGCCGGCTGGTGAAAGCCTGGTAGATAAGTCACGCCAACAGTTGGGTCAGAAAAAGTGTATGGACCAGCGATAGTTGGGCCATGCATGGGATACGCAGGAGCAGTTGGGCCAGCATACATAGAAATAGTGGCAGTGTTGGTCATAGGATTACTCGCAACTCCTAAGTTTCCCCAATTGGTGAATTAATTTATTTAGTAGCTCATTTGTATTATTGGCATAATTATTAGCAGTATCAAAACCTCCACGACCCCGTGTGTTAGAACCATGATTAGTTGGGCCTGTCATGGTAGTGTCAAAGGATTGATGGTTATTGTATGTCGAGGCAGTAGGTAGTATTAAGTTTGGTTGTAGTCGACTAGAACAGTGGGGGTTATTAGGGTTTATATGGGTTTAATGTTGTAGATGAATAACAAAAACAAACAGAAACTAACACAGTGTGACCTAGTACGATAAACCAATGATGTGACCTTGCATGACAAAACAACTACGTGACCTAAGGACGAAGTATACACAATCGTGACCTTGCACGAGAGAATCAAATATGCGACCTTAGCACAGAAAAAATGCAGTACCGTGAACTTTGCACGACTGAAAAACAAATAACATGTGACCTTGCATAAGATTAACAATGGTGTTTTATAGATTTTAGGGTTTGGTTAAGGAATTTTGAATCAGCAGAGGTAGTTTTAGGGTTTAGGATCAGTATTTTGACTTGATACCATGTTAGACAATGTAAACCCCGTTGGTATATGTAGGATCCCGATCTACACTTTCACTTCATATTCCTATCCACGGATCGAACCAAGAACTAGAAAAAAGAAGATGGTTTAGAGAGAGAGAGAAGAGAGAGAGATGAGAGAAAATGAGAAGATATTATTTTAGATTTTATGAACAACTTACTCTTTTCTAATTAGAAAAGAGTTTATATACCCCGTCGCGTTAAATGACGCGCGGGATATTTAACTAGGACCCGGGCTCGGGTTTTGCTTGGGATTAAACCCGAAACATATACAATATTAGATTAACTATCGAGCCCGATTCTCGATACTTTCCTATTACAACATTAACTAATTAAAGACCGAAGCTCCATCGTAGAGTGACCGAACTTCCTTGTTCGACTCAATAAATTAAGGCTAACAATCTCCCCTGAAGTGAGGTCTTGAACACAGGAACGAGCTTCCTTTATTGACTCAATAAAATTGAGGCTAACAATCTCCCCCGAAGTGAGTTCATTGATGACACTCCTTCATGAGATCAGTGAGATTGCTTTTGTCGTTTAAGCTCGAGTGTTCTTGGTCTTTGTGCAATACTATTATAACATGTAAAAACGTTTAAGAGGATTTTCATACTTTTATATATTTTACACAATTTCATAGTTTATATGTTTACACAATTTCATAGTTTATAGATCATTTCAAACCTTCATACTTTCAAATGTATGATTCTTTTCAAGCGTATTTATTAAAAAAATGTTTAGAATATCACTATCTTTGTACTAAAGTACATACATAAATGATAAAAAAAATGTTTCTTAAACATGCAATTTTCAAAACTTTTAAATATACATAAGCAAACAAAATTGGTACCCAAGTTATATTAATAAATGCTTCAAATGTTTATGTGTAAAAGAATTATTGTTTAATATATTATGCATATCATTAATCATTAGTCTCATCTTTGTATATTCTATGATCTAATTATTTATAAAGATTCGGGTGTTTAATTTAATGTGGCAAGGCGGTCTTTTTTAGTGTGCAATGGTGCTTTATAGTTCTTACCTCTTGTCTGTGCATACCTCATCTTCAGTGTATTTTAAATTCGGCATTACACCTTCGATATGAGTGCAGAGGTGCTATAAATAGTGGGTTCTAGATTTCAACCGTTATGCATTCTATTAGCCATCTCTAAAGAATAGGATAATCATCTTAGGTTTTGTAATCGTTCTCTCTGTTTCTCACAAAACAACTCTTACACACAACGCTTAAGGTATTTTCTAATTAAACACACCCATAACTTTCCAGCCTGTGTTTTTCTTGGGACTCGGTGACATTGTTGAGCAAATTCGAGGATCAAGATGGAGAAGAAGAATCATTGTAACACTCGTAGTTGACTGTAAGGTTTTTTATAAATTTTGAATGTTGATAATGTGTTGGTCCCTTGGAATCTGATATAAGGTTTATCAAGTTAAACTAATCAGATTCCATGGCAACAAAGTGAGTTTTAAACAAATATATATGAACAATATAAAGAACAAGTTTAAAACACACAGAAGTACTTTTCAACGTATAGATCTTTATTTAGACATCAACATAAAGAATCTAATGAAACACCTTGCTTGCGGAATAGCAAGTTGGTGAATGAATAATTGAGGTGTTATTCCTTTAGACTTTTAACTCTCCCGAACCAAAGTTTTAGAGTCGTAAGGAAAAAAAAACTACGTTAAGGACTTAACTGAAAGCCTCAGCTAAGTAGTATAGTTCAGTATGTTTAGAGATAAACTGATACTCTTCAAGTGTACAAAATTATTTGCGAAGAGATGACATTTAGTTTGGGAATCCCTTTCCTTTTATAGGCAAAGGGATTAGGGTTTACAAGTTAACCTAATATACATGTCACACATTAAATGGGTGGTTGAGCTACCATTTAATGTACATATGCTTTATAGTACCAGGTATAGTCCTTTAAAGAAAGTTGATGTACTTCTATACCAACTTTAGAAGTAATATTTCCCAAGGAGATTGCTTTATTCCTTTTGACATAAAGCAGTCGTTTTCACGCCTTTATCCTTTTAGAAGTGAAAACACAGTTTCAAACTTTTGATTAAGGAGACAGACAACGTTCAGCTCTAGAATTGTAAACCAAGTGAAATGAAGCTCTTTCTAAGTGTCCTTCTTAAGTTTTATGTACCGCCGCATACACACTGAAGTGAAAGATTTTCCCAATCTTCTAAAGACTTGATGAGCTGACGTTGAGAAAGATTCAAGGAATCAAGCTAAAATAAGACTTCAGCCTTGAGAAATATTAGGGAGAATATATGTTTAAATCTCTGAATTACTTGAAGGGATTAGGATCTTATACCCCAACAATCTCCTATGTGAATATATAATATTCCTAAAGTTAAAATCAATTGTTAAGCCAACATATCTGAGCAAAACATCCTTTTTCTTACATAATTTATATAAATTGAACATAAACTGATAACCATTCATTCTAACTTTCATTACAATACATTTATAAAAGATAAAGTTATTACGAGCGGTTTCCATTCTATTGTCTTAGCTGTTCAATGACCCTCTTCTTCATGCTGAACTTAATGACTTGTGTTTCTTTGTTGACCTGGAATGGTTTTTTTAACTCACTGGTTCTTTTTCTTTTCTTGTTAGCTAACTCATTTAGCTCATTTATAGGATCTTGTTCCTTAAGGGGTTTGTTTAAGTCAATCTTGAGTTCTTGTTCAGTTTGAGTCAGCTGATCCAATCTTGTCTTTACCAGATCATTAATGGTTTTCCATCCTTTTTCACTTTTGTCTGGACAAGCTTGTATTACTTCTCTATATTCTGCCAAATGTAGATCACTGACTTGAGATTTGAGATGACTTCATCAGACCCGTCTTCACTATATATTTCTAGTGTGATAGGGCCTTTCTTTGTGAGAACTTCATAGTTTGTGATTTTAGGGATTTTCTTTCTTTTCAGCATCTTGTCATAATATTATAATGTGTAACTGTCTTGGTTGTAGTACATCTATGTCACAATATTTTTGCCCAATAGATCAACTAATTCATCTTTCAGGTTTGTGTGTCAGGTATTCTTTGGTATTCTCTCCACATCGCTGGTGAATGCTGTTGTTGGCCTGCCTGAAGGAACATCCTTGGGTGTTGTCGATGCATTTTCCACCATAGTGGTAAACCTGTCCAAGGTTTGAGTAACCTTGTTCAATAGACATGGAAGGGAATCCAAAGTCTTTTTTCTGAACTAAAGACACTAAAGTTGGTATAGCTTGAAACTCTGCTGGAAGTTCCCATTGAATGTTCTTCAGTTTAGCGATCTGGGATGTAAGACTAGAGATAGTGGAAGTGAAGGTCTCTAGTTTTGTTGGAATCTCTTTCAAGTCCCCATGTAGCTCAATTTCCATATCTTTAACATGCTGCTTTAGTTCTTTAATTTCTCCAGATAATTCAGTGAATTTTGAGGGGAGCTCTTTCAGGTCAGTTGGTAGCTCCATTAAATGTACTTCCACCTGATTACACTCACCGAAAATCGAATACCCTCGTCTTGTCTGAATCCTTTAGCACTAGTCAGCCTTTTTCATTAGTACCTACAGATTCATCTGGTTTTGACTTATATATCAATTAGGTAGTTTGAATCTGAAGAAACACGTTATCTGGACATGGCACCAATTCTTAAACTTCAAGCCTTTCAAATTCATGGATTTCTTCTTGCATTGCATCGATCCATGATGGTTTGGTCATAGCTTGTTTGAAGTTCTTGGGTTCTACTGAAGTAAGGAAGGCATCAAAATAACACCACATGACATCAGGTATCAAGTTGTCTTCCTCTGTTGATACTGTGCGGAGTATTAAGATCACCTGACACGTTTATATAGGTATGATCCTTAGTCCATTACAAGGTGTTCAAATGGAAGTGTGGATTTGTCTCACTTTAGATGATGACCTTGGAGGGAGTAAGTCTTCTTTAGGAGATTCGTTAAGTGGATCATCACATGAAAGTTGTGTTTTTAGTTACTCTTACAAATCCTTGAGAAATGATTGGAAGACTGTTACATGTTCTCTGTGATGTAGGGAATACTTGTGATGGGAGCTTATTGATCGATGGAAGTTGACTCGGGTGATCAGCTAAAACATCAGCCTGGGAGCAGCAGCTTTTTGAAACTGGAGAGACACAAGTGTTGGAGGGATTAAAGTATTCGTCAAACATTGGTTTTGAAAACACATTGATCCCAATCAATATCTCTCTTGGTGGAAATGCAATGTAGTTGTGGAAACAGGATTTTAAAACCGAGTCTGTACCTGGATGTAGAGGAGTCATTCCTTAAAGCCGGGTCATGAATCTGAATTGTTCAGAAGCCATTGCTGTCATCGATGGTTTACTTGGATTTTTTCAGTAATTATAAATTGTTTCAGTAATTATCCAGGTCCTTTTGTTGTAGATTCTGAACGCTTTCTTTATAGGCGCGTAACCAACGAAAATCCCTATGTCTGCTTTTGCATCAAATTTACCCAAATCCTCATGGTCATTTGTAGGATAACAAAGTGAACCAAAGACATGAAAGAATGATAAGTCTGGTTTCTTGTCTTGCATAAGCTCATATGTAGTTTTGTTGTATCAGAGGCGTATCAAAGAACAATTTTGGGTATAACAAGCTGTATTGATAGCTTCGGCCCATAGAAATAATGGAGTGTTAAAAAAGATTAGCATTGTTCTAGCAGCTTCAACAAGAGTCCGATTTCGCCTTTCGACAACACCGTTTTGCTGAGAAGTGCGAGCTACAGAGGTTTGATGTGAGATGCCAACATTTGCATACCATTCACGAAGTGTCTGATTGACAAATTCGGTTCCATTATCTGTTCAAACATTCAAAACTATGGCTTTCAAATGAACTTGAATATTTTTGATGCATTTGATGATGGCCGCAGGAGCTTCATCTTTTGTCTTCAAAAATCTAACCCAGGTAAATCTTGAGTAATCGTCGACTATCACTAAGATATACCTTTTCCCGTTAATACTAGCCACACGCATCGGGCCACACAAATCCATATGCAAAAGATATAGTTTCTCTTGGTTAGTGTCTTCAGCTTTGGGTTGATGAGAGGTTTTCTTGCTTTTCCCTAATGCACATGCTGAACACAAATGATCTTTCTGAAATTTAAGCCTAGGAATTCCTCTTGCAAGACCGTCTTTAGCTAGCTTGTTCAAAGTACCGAAGTTAAGATGAGATAACTGACGGTGCCATAACCAGCTCTTAGTCTTTGACGCTTTAGATAGAAGACAGATCGGAGATGATTTAAGCATGTCATCAAGAGAAATTGTGTACAAATTTGTGTCACGGGACCCTGAAAGTAGATCAACACCTTCTAAATTGCGAATAAAGCAAGTGTTTTTCTGAAATGCAACTTCAAGATCCGCATCACAAAATTGGCCAACAGAAAACAAGTTATGACCAAGTCCCTCAACGTAGTAAACCCTTGAGATAATAACGTTTCCCAGCTGATAGTCACCATACCCCATAATCCTTGCAATCTGGTCGTTCCCAAATCTAACAGTACCCAGAAATTTACTGACAAAGTTCATGAGCTGAGAGCGATTCTGTTATGTGTTTCGAACATCCGGAGTCTAGATACCAGAGTACAATCTGGACAACCTGTCATGACAAGAGAAGAAGACGAAGGAATATCTGTAGCATTGGATCCCCAAGTTTGATTGGGTTCTGAGTGGTTAGCATTCTTAGATTTTACAATCTTAGCTTTTTTACTCGAACCTATGTTTTTAACATTTTTGGGTTTCCAGCTATAGACTTTTAACTCTAGTTTTTGTATATCATCTGAGTGGGAAGTGGTTTGCTTAGGAGGTACTACGTTAGTTGAGGTGAACCAGTTAAAGGGCACGAGTTACCAACTATAGTGAAAGTTCTGCCTGTTGGTTTCCATTTAAATCCTACTTCAGTGAATACATGACCCGTAAGTTTCCAAATATTTTGCTTTTTATGTTTCTTAGCAGATTTAGCACGGTTATTCCCATTTTGCAAAGATCAAGAAGACAATTATCATGAACACCATCAAACATGGATTTATTACAAATAGCACAAAGAA
Organism: Tanacetum coccineum; assembly: GCA_026074375.1. NCBI lineage: Eukaryota > Viridiplantae > Streptophyta > Magnoliopsida > Asterales > Asteraceae > Tanacetum > Tanacetum coccineum. The sequence goes on along the minus strand of BQNB010018820.1, from coordinate 12,036 downwards.
TATCAGAATTCGTATTTGACAGAGACTACTTAACATCAACATTAGAAACAGGTTTAACAACACGATCCATTTTATTAACTTTCCTAGGTTGGGCTTCTACTTTATTCTTCTTGTTCCTACTTGGTGTTTGCGAGATCCTATCATTCTTTTTATTGCCTGGAGGCTTTGATCCGCAAATACTAGTAGAACAATTCACTCCTGTAGAAGACAACACATGTGTTTTAGAATCTGAAGTATTAGAAGACTCTACCTGTTTAATGTTGCTTGAGGATGTGAGAGGTTCAGCAAGCCTAACTTTCTTGACATTGTTCATGGGTGTAACAGTAACCTTCTTAGTACTAGGTGTTATCACATTAGGGCACATATCTTGAACATATACAAGCAACTCTTGAATTCTTGTGGCATACTTACAAGCAAGGTCTAAATCGCCATCTAAAGGTTGTTTCGCCTTAACTTGTTCGACTATTTCCCGAAGAATATTAGCTTGTTCTTGAGTGTTCCTAAGATAGTTAATGTGAATTTCCCTATTTTTCAATAACCTAGGAGGCAACAGTTCTAAATCAAGCTTGAACATGCCTAGAGCAATAATGGTGGCAGAAGGTGTGTGAACAACATTTTCAACAATTTCTTTCCCTTTTAATTTTCATAAATCATTTTTCAATGATGTTATCACAAAAACCTTGTCTTGAATTTGAGCTTTTAAAACCTCATTTTCCATAGATTTTAAGTTCAGTTTGTTAATTAAAGAGTCACACTGTTCTTTATGACGAACATGTGTCTGTTTGATTGAGTCAAACTGATATTTAAAAACCTGTTTCACATGATTAATTTCATTCCAAAGTTGCTCGTTTTCTGAAAGTAATTTTGCCACACTATTCTCTAATTCCTCATTTATAGGCTCAAGATCACATTTATCATGATGAACATTTTTTCGTTAGTATTCTTTTTCAAGGATTTGATGGTATCCTTCAACTTAGAAATGGTCATGTCTTTGTCGTGTAGCCTAGCTTTCAAATCATTGATTTAAAAATATTCTTGAATTTCAACAGCATTTTGATTAACGCAAGATTCATCGGTTTAAAAAACTTCTTGTTTTACTTTCATTGACACTTCGAGAGAAATACAATGTTTTTCAAGTTGTGAGTGATTTTTCAAAAGATCATTATATGCTTGTTTTGATTTGGAAAGCTCAGCATCAAGATTCATACACTTTTCACACAATTCACACTTTTGCATATTTACATTCACAGAATCATTATTCAACGACATAAAGTTCATCACAATTATCAGAACATCTTGAGACATGTTTTTTTTGTAAGAGTCGATCATTTTCCAAAAGAATTTCTTTCATAACAATTTCCAAACATTTTTTATCAACTAAAAACTGTTGAACAGACGCTTCTATTTGATCAAAAACTGTTTGTACTTTCGTTATTTGATTTAGAAGATCTTTAACAAACACATTGAAGATGTCTTTTAAAGATTTTAGAAATGGAATAATTTCATTGTTAAAAACAACTTTTGTATGTTCAAACCCCCATTCACCTTCTTCAAGAGCACTTGGTGTTGTCCTCTTCTTTACCACAGAGTCAAATTGGGTGAAGTGGAATTTAAGCTTTTTAAAGCTTGCATTCACCAAACTCACCTTAGGTAGTTCACTAGGAACATCCACTATGACAGGTGGTGAGTAAGAAGGTTCAATGGTAGGATTGAACGTATGAAACCAAAACGCTTGTTTAGCCGATAATTCTTGTTGTGGAGAAAAACATGTTTCAAAATATTCAATTAGGCTATTTAATTTTTCATAATTAATAGGTTTATGAGAAATTTTCTTTGCAATAACTTCATGATCCTTTGCCTTTTCAAACATTTTTGATCGACTCTCTTCTTCCAAAATCAATGTTTCTTCATCATCAATCACAGGCATAGCAACATGTGTTTTAGATATAATAGCACCATCATACAAGGTTGGTTTTATACGCTGAGCTTTTCTAAGGTAAAACGGATTTGGCAACCTAGAGCTTGTTTGTGTGTATTATCATAAAACGCTTGCGGCTTAGTTAACATGTGCACTGTCTGAGCAGATTGACCCACTTTATAAACAATATTATCAAGTTCCTTAATCTTCTTTTCCAAATCAATTTCATTTTCCATATATTTATTTTCTTTTTCTTTGGATTCATTTTTGAAAACTGTAAAAGTTTTGAATAAAGATTCCTTTTCTTTGATTTGTTTAGAAAGATTTTGCTCAAGTGAGTCAATTTGTTCTTTGAGTGCAAGTTTCTCCCTAATCATATCATCCATTTGAGAATCAATCATTTTTTCATGACTGCTTAAATCAATATTAAGATGTTGTTCAAAAGTTTTGACCCTTTCTCTATATCTCTCTAGCTCAGCGGTTATTGATTCATTATTCTGTTCCTTATTAGCCCTTTCCCAATTATTAACATGATTAATCATTTGTTCTGACATTTGTTCAATCATAGATAAAATCATTGAATCTTGTTGTGCCTGCAAATTAGTATCTTGAACAGTTGCCTGTTGTGTTTCTTGTAAATATTGAGAATATGGAATGATATTGCTATCACTAAGATATCTCGTTATCTGTAAAATCCATAACTGGTGATTGTTCAAAATCCTGCAATGCATGCACACTTTGATTATCCATATCATTTAGATAGGTTTCAGAATTTGGTACCTCTGAGATAACGTCAGAACCATAGTTGGAAATGTTGGCCATAAGAACCACTTGTGCACTCGAGAGATCATCACAATCAGAATCATAAGTATCAAGGTCCTCAGTCTAAAAAGCAGCATTGTGAGGAATGACTGTCTGAGTTTGACTTGCTGGAATTCCTGGATCTGTAAGAAATGCGAGTTGCTCCTCATCCAATATTTGTCTAGCTTCCTGAGCTTCTGCTAACATTGATTTCTCCTTATACAATGCTGCATTCCTTGGTCGCTTTGGCTGAGTGCATTGCCAAGCCATATGTCCTTCACCTTGGCAGTTGTAGCATTTAACAACTCTTGCCTGTCCACTTATAGTATTTCCCCGTGAACTAATAGCATTGCTCTTATAAGTGTTACTAGAATAATTGTTCCCTTGTCTTCCCTGAACTTGTTGTACTGTAACCCTGCCATCTTGAATAGTGGCTTGGTTTCTTGGATTAGAGGAAGTTCTGAGTTGATTATTGGTAGTAGAGAACCTTGACGAAGCTACAACTGTTAGAAAAGCCATTGCTTGACAAGTAATTGGATCATCTCCAGGAGAAAACACAGGAACATCAAAACCTGAGTCTACAAATGGTGACTCAGTCATAAGTTGTGTAGGAGCTTGAGGTGATTGATAAGCAACTTGTGGAATTACTCGAGGAACAGTAGAGATTTGATGATTCATTTGAGACTGTAATGTATGTGATGGTGGAATGGATGAATGATTGAATTGAGTTTGTGATGGATAATGAGATAAGTAATGTTGATTAGGTTGAATTGATGCATGTTGTGATGGTGACAACTGGAAGAATGATATTGGTAGCTTTCATGTCACAATCAGCTTGAATTTTCTCAGCAGCAGATAATTCAACATATTTATTCGTTATGATCACTCCATTGTCTTCAACCGTAGGCCAAATGAGAGGACCATGCTCAAATGATTCAAGTATCATTCTTCCGTGATCTCGATTTTGCATGTATAATTCCATTCTACTCTTCCACGAATTATACAGGTCTTTGTCCAACATGGGTGGACGATTATCAGCATCGGATAGTATCATGTACTCAGCAAGAGTATTCTTTTGTCCAAGTGAAATCATTGGATCCATTTCAATGTGATAAGATTTAAATGATCGAACAGTGATTGGAGGTTGTTGTGTTAAAGTGAGTACTGATTAATGAAGTTTGAGTCTTTTGAAATACACAGGATTTAACAATTCTTGATAAAACCGAGAAATTGAATCTTCACAGGATTTTACAAATCAAAGAATAACCGTATAATTCACTTAACAAAATGTATAGTTCTCCTTAGGCAAGCTTATAAATCTTCCTTGTGAAGAACAATGTATAATTCTCCTCTATAAAAATGGTATAAATCGCCTTTAAAAATGGTATAAATCGCCTTTACAAAAGCTTGTATAAATCGCCTTCACAGAAGTGGTATAAATCGCCTTAAGGAAATTAGGTATAGATCGCCTGACCAAGTGACCACGTATAAATCGCCTATAGAAAATGAAGTATAGATCGCCTGACCAAGTGACCACGTATAAATCGCCTATAGAAAATGAAGTATAGATCGCCTGACCAAGTGACCACGTATAAATCGCCTATAGAAAATGAAGTATAGATCGCCTGACCAAGTGACCATGTATAAATCGCCTATATGAAATGAAGTATAGATCACCTAATACACTACGAGACTCAAAAATCTTAAAAAGACACACTTTTTGACGTTTTTACCTGATTTTTCTTGTACAACTTAACTATCTAAGACTATTAGAACCTTAAAAACACAAACTTTAACCTTTTTGACACGAAAAATTTGAAATCAAGATTCTTGGTACAAAAACCCTCTTTTTAACCAAAAAGACTCAAAAAGATGAAAATTTTATGGTTTTTGAAAGATTTTCTTGTACTTCTAGTCTATACTAAGATAACTAAGAAAGAAAGTTATGATCTTTATGGTTTTTAAACCCTCAAAAAGTGAAAACTTTTTGAATGGATTCGAACCAAAAAACACTTAGTAAAATGAGTAGATAAAACACACACAAAACCTACACAAACACCCCATGGCTCTTGATACCAATTGTAGAATAATCTTAACACAAGTATGGAATGATTCACTTAGAGTTTTAGAGAGAGAGAGGTGGTTGGATGAACACTTAGAGAGAGAAAGAAAAATGGTAATATTAGCTTAGTAAAATGTAATAAATGAACAACCAACACCCTCTCCAAGCTATTGAGAGGGTATTTATACTCTAGTATTGGCCGGCCATGGACCCTTAGTGGACTTATCCATGGGCCTTTGGCCCGGTTAGCTTTATAACTTAACCTTACAACTTACTACGAGCTACGACTAACTATATTGGTAGTGACCGACACTTTTTCGTATTTCTAACAACCAAGTATCCCATCAGAGTCTCAACTATCACCTTGTGAATGCCACTTACCCTTTGGAAGGCTTGTTCTTCAAAAGCATCAATAAAGAAGATCCCATGCTTAGGAGTTTCAATTACCCTGTTGTTTACAAATAAGATCCCCTTAGTAAGACTTTTGTTGCATTCAAGACCAGCTATACGAACTTTACGAACTTCAGGCTCCAACTTAAGGGCCTTTCTTTTTATGCCTGATGATAGAGAAGGAACTTGTTCAGGGGCAAGAAGAGTTGTGTTAAGTCCAAGTTCACTAGGAATCACCTTTAGTTTGTCATACTTTTTGCTTAGGGAATCCATCATATCACCAACTACCTTGTTTTTTCTTAGGGATGAGAACACTTAACTTATCCCATTCAGTTACACCAAAGTCACAAACTTGAAGGGGTTGTAAACCTCAAAGTTCCTTCTATCATTGTTCCTGTAGACAGTGACTGCAACTGGTTTTGTGTTTAGATGGATATGAATATCAGTGATCTTTTTAGGCTTGAGTCTGGTGGTGGTAGTCCATCCATACGGCTGATATCTTTTCCTTTTGAGCTCATTTGACCTCTTCAGCTTGGCCATGTGTTCTTTATTGAGGACTTTCATTTTTGCATCATGTTGCTTGATGAACTCCTAACCACCTTTTGAGCTCTAAAGAGCTTTTGGATCTACTCCAGCTTTAGTGGCCACTTCTGTTACAACCTTAATTGGTTCAGGCTTACTTAGTGACAATAGTTTTGCTTCCTAGGAAGCTTTCTCTCTTTGTTCTTCTTGTTTCATATGAACCTAGATTTGCTTATTGGTGAGATGATACAACTTACCATTTATTTAAAAAAAGATTAGCACTGGGGCATCAAGATCTTGACGAACTTCCTTGGATGCTGGAACACGTTTTCATGGAGATTTGTCAGTGTCTCTAGCTATACCCTTTCCTCTGTTAGGCTTTGGAGTTGTATGTAGACTTTTAGGTTGCTCTTCAGGAATGCTTTGTTCAGGTGGCGTGATATCAATGACATTTTTAGTGGGTTGGGGCCTTGATAATGATTTAATAAGTTCAACTTCAAGAGCATGCTTAGTTGTTGGTTTGAAAATAGTGATTGGGATTGGCTTAGTATCCTAAGGTGCATGCTCAACCTCTTTTTCAACATCAACAACTTCATGATCTTTCTCTTTAGTGACAATTAACAATTTCTCCCCCTTCATGTAAGAGGGAGGTTTTTGCCGAACAATGACATGTTTCTCATAATTCTCCCCCTCAACAATTGCATTAGCTTTAGGATGTGTGACTCTTGAAATAGTTGCACTACTTGAGGGGGTGAAGGAAGAAAATCCCTTAAAAGCATGAAACTTCTCAATCACCATCTCCTTGAAGGAAGAAATGTCAGCCTGCATGGTGACTTGAGTATTTTCAACAGTAGTGATTCTTGTTTTGGAGACTTGGGAAATTAATTTCCCTCAAACTGATGGCAATTTCAGTTAGCCTGGTAGAATTTTTGATGTAGCCTTTAGCAGCTTTGAGTAGTCTCTGATTGAACTCAGGATCCTCCTTTAATGATTTAGATATGTTGGCACACCAAGAAGTAAGAGAATTAAGTGAAGTCTGAAAGATATTTAGCTGAGTTAAGATCTCTAGAAATTTGGCATTTCTGAGAAGCTCACTGAGAGTTATGATGTTGCCAGAAGTGGATGTGTTAGTGTCTGCCATTGTTGCATTATTGCCTTGAGAGCAGAGTCAGCTTCCAAAGTTTCTGAGACTATGTTCAAGGCCTTGAGAAGAGTGTTGCGTTCATCAACCCTTGCTCCCTTTATTTTCTCAACACTTTCCATAACATTATTGATTGCAATGTCATAGTTGTTCCTCTTGTTGTCAGCCTCTGCAGCAAATCCTTCTACTATAGCTAAGGGTGTCAATCGGGTTATCATGTCGGGTTTGGAGCTTATCGGGTCGGGTCTATCGGGTTTTGGAAAAATAAAAGTTAACCCGCAACCTGACCCTATAAGGAATCGAGTTTATCGAGTTCGGGTCTATCGGGTTCGGTCTATCGGGTTATCGGGTTACTTGTTAAAAAAAGGCCAATAATATTATATAGCCAAAAATATAATATAGGTTATCGTCTTATCTAAATGTATGTTTGAAGTTTCCTTATTCGACGTTGTAGACTGTTTCAAGTGTTCTACGGAAAAAAAGGCATATTGTATTTTATAGAACTTTCACAAGTATCTTCACTTGATCATACGTTTAGAACATTGGGATAAATTGCACAACATATGTACTGTCATCGAACGGAAATGTTGCACTTTTTATTTTTATTAGACATTGTCTAATTGAGAGTATACGTTTACATTGGTTTTGTTCAATAGACTTAAAAAGAAATCTGTTGGATTCTTAGCAATACAAATGCTAATAAGAATGCATGTGCACTTCTTATGTTTGTTAGGCACTATCTAAGAAAAGAGCATACGCATACTTTTATGCTTGCTATCTATGAAACAAATTAACAAAGTGCAACAAAGAATTAGAAATGTCATATGCGACAAAGAATTAAAGATAGATTACTATGTCACTATATCTTATTGGGTTTATCGGGTTGACCCGATAACCTGATAAGAAACTAACTAGAACCCTAACCCGACGCTATTAGGTTATCGGGTCTATCGGGTTGACCCAATAAACCCAATAAGCTAAGTTTGACCCGAATCAACCCGACCCTATAAGGTCTTATGAGGTTCGGATCGGGTTCAAGTCAGGTCGGATCAACCTATTTGACACCCCTAACTACAGCCCTGAGATCAACATAAGAGGTTGCAACTTCTTTATGTTTTTCCTAGTTATCATCAAAGAGCTGATCATACAAGAATGAGCAGAAGTTCTAAAGAGTCTTGGCTAGAACTCTTTCAGTGGTAGGAACATAATTATCAAACGCTTTGAAGTCAAGTAATCCTGTAGAGGCTCAGGCTGAGTTTATTTGACTCTTTTTTTCTTGGACTTCTTGGTTTTCTTTTATGACTTAGGGGAGGGCACTTGTGAGATACGAATATATGATGATTGTTCCTTTAAAGGTTTAGGGATAGGTTGTTCAGTGGGTTGTTCCTCTCCTTTAGTGTATGGTTATTCACGTGAGTAATGAGGCTGGGTTTCTTCATCAGCAGGTTGTTAGATCTCTTTATCCATCTCTTCTCCATCCTCATAAATTTCTTCATCATTGTCATCCTTAAGCTCATCCTTAGGGTCTCCGAACAAAGCTTGAATTTCACCAAAGGTTATAAGTTTCATGGGCTTAGAATCCAGCTCCACTTTAGAAGAAGTCTTGCCTTTGTTTTGGTCAGGGTCTGACACCTCAAAACGAGTGGATTGGGTTTGATCTACCTAGTACTTAGTGCCGTCCCCTGAGAGATCAGTAACCAAGGTTGAAGTGTGATCCCTATCAATGAGTTGTATGTTTCTCCCTAAGTCTTTGGGATGAATAGTAGTCCCTTCTAGTAAAGGATTTGTTTTGTGAGTACCTTCATTAGGGTGAGTGGTAGGCGACCCTATACCAGTGGGTTGTTTGTTTCCCCCTGGGTCTTTGGCATCAGTCGGTTTACCCTCATGCAAATGCTTTAAGCTGCGAGTGCCCTCATTGAGTGTGGAAGACAATCCTATAATAGCGGGTTGTGTGTTTCCCTCTGTATCATAGGGATCAATAGTTTGGCACGAGGACACTAATTGTGATGTATCAGTGGCCTCTGTTGGCACTTTCTATTTGGTCAGTTTAATAGTGGTCTGAATAAGGGAGGTCATTTTGGTCTTGGACTTTTTCCCTTTCTGAAGGGGTGCTCCTGCAGCCTCAGGGCCCTGTGACTTGGGTTTGGGTTGATTCACAGTCCGAGTCTTCTTTTTCCCTTTGTTTTTAGAAAAAGGAAGTGGAGTCACTAAGGATTCATGATTAATAACATCATTCATGAAGGCTGGTATATGCTTAATCACACATACCATTTTTCATTAAAAACGGACTTAAATGACTAAAAACGTACCAAAAATACACTGTATTTGTATGTTTTGCATTTGTATTGTGCAGGAAACGGATATTCGAGAAAAGAACAAAAAGAAAGCAAAAACAACCAAAACCGAGCACGGAATGGAAAAGACAAAGTCAAATCGAAGCCAAAGTCAGTCAAAGTCAGAAAGTCAACCCCGACAAAGTCAAAAGTCAACCAAGTGAAGAAAATACAACTTGAGGGACTAAAATTGCCAAACCTCAAGTTGTATTACAAGAATAAAAAGACAAGGGCTGAACTTGCAAATTGGGTGAAGTATAACTTTAGGGGCCAGTTCTGCCAAGCCCCTAAAGTTGTATCATAAAGGGACGAATTTTGCAATAAGTTTGTATAGGTTGAAGGGGCAATTCTGCCAAACTTTCAAACCTGTATTATCACAAGGACGAAATTTGCAGTGGAGATATATGAGATGAGGGGCCAAAGCTGCCAACTTACCCAAAACCATTTTTCCCGCCCAACTAAACCCAAGAACCACTCACGGGTTCCCTTCACCTTCTTTTACCCTGCAAACCATTCAACACCCTGGATAAAACATTTCCCCCTCCTCCACTATCTCCCCCCAGCTTTATAATTGCCATGTTGGCAATCCCTCACCATTTCCAAGTAATTTCGATGGCTAGATTGACTCAAAAAGAAGCACAAGAAGATTGAATGGCTGAGATTACTTTTATCAAGTCCCTCACACAACAAAAACACCTAGTGAAGCTCTCACAAAAGAAGCACAGTTGGAAGACCCAAGAATGAAAGCTTCGGCTATAAATAGAGCCTTTTGTAAGCCTTGTGTAAACCCAAGAAATGGTTGTGGTTCAGTAGAATGTTCATTAGTTCATTTTTTTTTTATCTTGTTCTTAGTTTAAATTTTAACTTACTTTTATGCAATTTTAATCTTCCAAGTCTTGTAACTTTAATTTTTGTCTTAATGCAAATTTGGAGTTTTTAAGTCAATTCTTGAATCTTTGTATTTCCTTTGTTAACAGCTTTACTTAATATGTTTTAAGTCTTATAAAATCATATAAGTCATTTGTCTTAACTCAAATACTAAGAAGTTAAGTAAAGTCACAGAAAAGTCCACACTCAAATATACCACAGCTTATGGATGATAAGCCAGTTCTGGATGGGCTTATGGACACTACTAGCTTGTTTTTGACAAGCTAGAGCTTGTAGACTCTTTGTTTAACCCTGTTTTGAGCAAGGGTGTTGTAAGTCTCTCTTTTTCTTATTTTTCTTATTTACTGTAGAACTGCTTATAGTGCTTAAATTGTTTTAACTATAATTGATTATTTCTATGCTTTTCAAGATGGTTTTAGTGCTTATCTTGATTAGTTGTCAGTTTTAAAAATAGTTTGGGTCACTTTTCTCTGGTTTAGTTCTACTAGGTAGTATGTTAGGAATACTGTTATGATTAGTTTCTGCTTATTTAAGTGCTTATTCTTGATTGAAGTCTGCTTATAAGTGTTTTATTTTGTTATTTGATATCTATTTTTAACAAATTAGGACCAAATTAGCTTAAAATAAAAAGAAAAATGATTTTTGAAAACTTTAAGGGGTGTTTGGAACAAGCAGTACTAACCCATAGTTAGTACTGTTGGTTTTTCTTTTGAGATTTTAAAGCATTGATAGTATCTAACTCACAAAAGATAGCTACTCAACGTTAGATACTAAAGCCAGTTAGTATGGTAGGTAATAACTCGTTATACTGTGCGCGTCATTATTGATTCATTCGCCTTTTCGTATTTTCTGGCCTCTTATAGATATTTAAGATTATCTTAGCTTTTTAGAGTAATGATTAAGCCCATTTTAGTTTACTTGTCTGTAGGAGTCAGCTTATTTAAGCTTATTCGCCTTTTCAAAGCAATTTCAATAGTTTATCAGTTTTTAGTTTTGAGCTTATTTGCCATTTTAGTTTATTCTAGTTGCTTATTCTTATGCCTGACGGTAAATTAGGGTAGTAAAATATTGTTTTAGCCTATTTGCATTATTTCTTGTTTCATTGAGTTTTGTTTAAAGCTATAGCAGTTTAACCTCAAAGCTAGCCAGTACTAATCAAAGCTAGCGTGTACTAACTCCAAGTTAGTTAGTACTGATAGTTAATACTTGTTAGTATGGTGTTAGTCTGCTGAAGTTTCTCCTGCTTAAACTTAGTTTAATTGCTGTGTGAATTTGTGGGTTTAGAGTTACGTCTAGCCTTATTTCATTTTCTTTAAGCTTATTTGAGTTTATTTGTGTCTTAGTATAAAGTTTTTAGTGTTTTTATCAGATCTAGCTTTATGCTTGCATCTAGCTTATTTCCTTGCTATTCTTTTCGTGCATTTGCTTATTAGGTTTAGTTCCCAATCATATCCTTGTCATATTCAAACATCAATTATCAATTCGTCATTCGATTTTTCCATTCAAGCCTCGTTGGGACATAACGACTCGGAAATATTCTATACTACTTCCGGTTTCATTGATTTTGTGGATTTTGTGGATTTTGTTCCTTGTTATATATTTATATTTATCTATATATAAAAAGGAGTAAGCTTCGCGCAGTCAATTTTTGGCGCCGCTGCCGGGGTGGCTGAAAACGATTATCGTTACGTTTGACAATTTGTGTTTGAATCTGTGAATATTTTCATTTTCTTTTATAAAAATATTAAAAGTACAAAAATATTTTTCATTTTCTTTTATTAGTATAATTATCATATAAAAACAAAAGAAAAACCAAAAATATAAAAACATTGTTTATAAAAAAAAGAAATAAAAATCACAAATTGGTAAAATACCAAAATATAATATTCTCAATTGAGGTATTATCATAATAACTTCCGGTGAACTTGTTGGTTCCCAACTCGAACAAAAGATTTAAAAACTTGCCATTTGTGTCGCTTAC